>VCCN01003067.1:690435-701957 GCA_006491835.1 Architeuthis dux | reverse complement strand
TATATATATATATATTGTTATTATTATTCTATTTCCCATTTTAAGCATTTGGTAAATGTTCCACAAATAATTAATATCTCCGTAAATTTGCTGGAATTAAATCGATATTTTCATTTCATAGGACTGAATATTCTTGTTTTTTAACTGCAAGAGAAATATTTTTTTCTCCTTTATTCTGATTAGAAACAGACATAGACAAGCTTCACTATTCAGATCGATCCTCATATATTTGGGCCAACATGTCTTTGCTTTAACCAGGAAACAAATGTTTGAATTCTTCAGAATTATTTTATAAATCAACTCGTTGAATTAAATCAAATCTCAAATCAAACACGGAAGAAATGCGCATAGACTTAAGTAATTATCTTATCCTTTTTATTTAGATAATTATGTTTTAGTTTTTATCTCATTATACACTTTTTTAATGGACACGAACATAACGCCTTTAGAGTTTGCGCAAAAGAAAAATCAATTGCCGGTGATATTAACTTGAAAATCTCACTATTCTGCAGAAAAACAGAAATACTTACAAGGTTTTAATTAGAAGAAGACACGTCACGATTATCCATGCAAAAAGATTAAAGCAAACCTTATCGGCCAGTTTTTAATGACAAATTGAAAGATTTACCACTTTGCTTATGGTGTGATAGCCGAGTGAGAAGATTGAAGGCATTTCAATGCACATCGTGACATTAATAAAAATAAAATATAGTAGTTGATCTAGTTGTCATTCAAAGGTGCAGGCATGCGACTGAGGAATAGAAGCAATCCACAAGAAGTGCGTTCGCATAAAAAACATTTTGTAAGCCGAAATGGTGAGAGGCAAAGAAGCGATTACTATTAATTTATATGGGAAAATATTTTATACGTTACCAGACACCACAACATGGTAATGATGGTATGTTAGATTTAGTCGTAAGAGGTTCAGGTATTTGGAGGTACAGGAGACTGGGGTGTAAGAGAAAAAGAGAGAGAGAGTAAGAGGGTACGCGCTGCCTCTATAACGGCTCGCTGCAAAACAAATATTAAATGCTATTTTCCCCTTTCCGTCCTTTTCATAAAAACGAGAAAAATTGGGTATTTTTCGAAAGAGGGGATACCTTCATTCAACAGACGAACCTCCATATTAGTTTTGAATATCAGTTTTTTCTCATTTACGAAACTGTACTCGCTTAATAGAAAAATATACTTCCTATATTATAATTCTCAGTACAAAAAACGCAAAATAATGTTGAGAAATCCGATGATATGTTTTCATATATACACTAGATATAAACTGTTTGCGTCGTAATCTTTGTTTCTTAATCTTTGATGTGTCTAATTTGAGACTATGCTACTTAACATGCTGAAATAATATCCGATGGGGTTTATTTCATTTCAACCATATATTACACCTATTGCGAACCAGTTCTTCGCAACAAGAAAGTAAAAAAAAACAGGAGAGCAATTGTTTTATTTAATAAACGATACAATGTATTCACAAAGGTTAATAACACATTCCATAGCTGCCAATTGAATATCTGTTTAATGTATGAAACAGAATAAAGTAAAGAAAAGTCAAAAGTCTCTTGAAAAATGAAAAAAAACGACAATATGCAAATGAGATTTTCATTCTATATAGTGAAATTATAGTATTCCCATAATAATTTATTATTTCTAGTGGAGAATTGCACAAACAAAACGGATGTTATCAGGTATCATTTATGGCCAAACTCCACAGCATTGAAAATCTGTTGCCAGAAATATTCTTTCGTGGCGGTGTACTCATCTTTGGACGGCAACAGCTGTAGCGTTTGGTTATAAATAATACCTGGTAATATCTGTTTTGATTGTGTAATGTTCCACTAGAGATAATACAATCATGTTCTGTGTGGTTTAGAAGAAAATTAACTTTCTATTAAAAAAAAAGAGTGAAAGGTAAGTACACATTTATGATACTCTATGTAGCAATAGAGTGATTCTTTACTTTCCCCGAACGCCTGATGCACTGCTATCTTTTGTTGACATTTTACACGGGTAATATTAAATATAATATTATTCGAATTTCTTAGATAGAGCGTTGTCAATTATTATTAATTTTTTAATAGTATTTAAATAATCTTATTTCTGTTGTTTTTCATCGCAACTCCAGATAATCATTCAAGATCGTTAGTAAGCACCGTGGATTGGAAATGAAGCCGGATTTCTTTATTTCCGTCAGTTGCTGCTCACAAAAGATGGTGCTGTGATTAAAATCAAAGGAATAAGATGAAAGAAACACTAGTCAAAAAGTTCATTAGTATTTGTGTTGATCGAGATATTCTAATGGCATGTAGATAATCTCGACATCAGTATCCTCGCTACTTCATCACAAACACATGGATTAATACTCACGGATTTTGGTATTTTTTATTTTGATCTTTATTTATTTTAGACACTTTTCAGTTATTTGTGTCTCTGGTAATAAACAACTCGTTTCATATGGAGGAGTTACATTTCACCACGCGTAACTATTCTTTCCTTGATGTTTTATGAATGCTGAATGATGATTACTATCATTGTTACTGTAAGGTCACATCCTGCCACTTCTGTTCGACTGAAGGCCAGGGTGTATAACTAGTCGGCAAATGAGTGACGTCAGTAGTGCTCCTGAGTGACACATAGTGGAAGACAGGTGTTACATTTCAAGTAACCAGAATTGTTTTTCTTACGTTGTCAATTGAATTTAAATGTTCACAAGAAACAAGTGATGTCCAGTCTATACTGACAACAGTTCATCACAACCTTATTCACATATATAACAGATGTTTGATGACATAATGTTCTGTATATTGCGCTTGGATATAATAAATGCATAGCCATAGAAATAGTACCCGCAATGATTTGGCATTATGTTGCTTGAAAAGGTTGCATTAATCTTATTTTCAAAGGGGGATATTTCCTTCCCAAAGGTGGGAAAATATTCAATATTCCAATCTCCAACCAAACAAAAGGAATGAAACGGAAAACCCTTGGCCCGGGGTCCACAACTCACCCGCCGCGTTTCTGCCCGCAAGAGTACAAACATTCATTCAACCCATCAACCTAACCTTGACAACCCTCCTATTCTTACAGGCTATTTGATAGAACAGGCAACCCTGATGCCATAAGGGCGAATTGTTCTTTCACACGCATTCAATAAGCCTATCCATCGTTAATCAGTTCAATAGCACAACAGGAAGCCTAGATCCCTGCCAGATAGGAACCGCCAAATAGTAAACATTCTTCGATTTACTAATGACATACGCAGGTCACTAATGGACAGCCACGCACACCGAAACCCACATCGATTGACGCTAGCGAATCTCCCGTTTCACCGTATATCGGTATTGAGCAAATCATTCATAAATGGCAGCTCATATTGCATGGTTGGATAGAAATGCAATACGAATCGAAAATCAATGAACCGCTTAAGAAACCATAATTACTTGTCATTCGTTGCTGTGTTAGTAACCTTCAATATCAATATATATCAGATAATCTCACGGTTTTTCATCCTATTCCCTTTGTAGTTCAACAAGCAAAATCGATAGCGCTTTACCATCTGTATTCAATTTTACTGCTCGCACAGTCAGCGTTTTAGAACCTAACAGCTGGCGTATAATCAACCAACAAACACAATGATCTTTTTTTAATTGTCTTCTATTCTTCTGCTTTAAAAATAAATCTGTCCACTCGATAAGTTCGTAGGAATAAAAGTAACCGTGACTTGGCTTTCACAAGTTCGGATCCAGAAATGTGAGATGTAAACCTGATTAATTTGTGATTCCAAGCCAGGATTTGAGAACTTGACAACTCCCGGGTTTCTTCCCAAGAAGGGCAGCTAACGCGTAAACAGGATATCGTATGTGATGATAAGTTTCAGCTGTGGCCACCCCATCCTCAACCCTGTGTCCAGGGATTAACTATGAATTCCGGCATACTTAAAACTCGAGAAACAGACCTTTATTCTCATTTATATATATACTTCGGCTTACTTGGTCCGTCAGAGCTTCACCAGAGCATTGTTAAACGTTCCCTACTCTGTTAGTTGCCAACAGTTAACGACGCCGGGTTGTACTTTCCCGATTTGAATTCAAATTTGTCTCATAGATTGGTTGCTAATCAAGGTTAAACAGCCCAGTCTGACCTGCTAGCTATTAATCCTTTTCTGGAGGAAGAATAGATGCATTCATGCCTTTCCCATGGCCATTAATGCAAATTGCCGTAGCCGGAGTTTGAAACCGGTTTGCTGATTCCATTTTCCGTGCTCTTTAACGTTAGAGCAACAACTCCTTGTGTTCTGCAACTACATACTTTCCGAAAATATTTCCTAACCACGCCGCTAACCAACAATCGTGCAATGAAGATTAGGAGTTGGGATAAAAAGCCACTGAAATTAAGATGAAAGAAATACAGGTCAGAAATTAATAATAATTGAAAATGCTTTATCTAATAATAAAATTCAAGATAATATTACTACTAATACTACAAAGGTAAGTAAACAAAACATCAAATATCGAACCGCTAGATGTTCTGAAAAAAAGAAAAGAATAAGACTATACCGTTTCTATTCAGCGCTAAGGCAAGCTCTAGAGTAAAAACCTGTCGAAACCCGTCGTAGGTTTATTCTTTATTTCTGATCCACCCTCATGATTAACGATCGTTGAATGACGTCCTGGGGGCTGCGATAAAAAAACAACTGAAATTAAGATGAAAAGGATTTTAGTCGAAAATTAAATACAATCGGCAATGCTTCATCTAAGAAAGTCAAATCATATCCCGATGATATAGTTTCTATTTATTTCATAACTATTGAATAAAAAATGAAATTTAATACATATATTTTCATTTGTTTTTATTTTGTATGCATTAACAGTAAATTGCGCTCTACATCCAACGAATTTCTGATTTTGCCACTCAAACACACATACATAGACATTTACTAGCCTATTCTTTTTCTGATAAGGTCACAATAATAAGGCACCCATCGAATAGTGGATCCACAACGTAATCACTGATCTGTAAATATGACGTGCTTTAGAAACAAAACAAAATAAAAAGAAAGCATTGTTTCAATCCGTTTGTAGATTGTTTTCTCCTTATGTAGATAGTAGTTCAATTTAGTAATATGAAAGACTTTGCATTCAGTTCTATTCTGATAAACACAACATGACAGGCTTTCTAGGGAGCCGTAGAAAGTTAGTTATTTTATCATGTACATTTTCTTTTTCTTTATTAATGAAGCTTGGGTAGAGATGAACCGAACGAGACAGAGAAATAGACGGATATATATATATATGAACAGAGGTATATACGAGACGCTACGATTGATTGATTGATTAGTCAGACACACAGGTCACGTGAGACTTGCCAATAATTACAACAGAGTACAAACTGCCAGAGGGTAAAAAGACTGTGACGCCAATCTCCTAAGAAATTCCGATTTCTTGCGAGAAACTCAGTGAAGAATTAGATAAAGAGAAGAAAATACAACGTATTTCAAAGAAACATGTTTTCTCGTTAACTTAAAAAAACCCACTTCATTCAATTCATGTTAAAAATCAGCTGCAAACAAATAAGTCAAGTAATAATACAGGCAGGCTCTATGGCTGCACTAGGGTTTGGTGACTGTAATTTTGCATGCCAGTTTCGAATTCTGCAGCGGAATAGTGATTGTTTTTGTTTTTCTTCTGAAAAGAAATGTATGGCTTTCCTCAATGTTAATATTGAAGAAGACACGTTTTAAACAATGGAAATAGTTGGTACTTACTATTCGCCTATTTAGTTTGAAATTCTTTTTCACGTCTTTTGGGGCATCTACCTTTTATCACAAAAGTAAATTATCCAATATCCGTGTATACATATTGGCAAATTATCACGTTATTTATCGTTCTACGCCAGGCTTCCTATAAATATGTACATATCTATATGTATTTATGTGAATGTATGAGTTTGTATATGTACATACACACACACACACACACACACACACATATATATATATATATAATTCGTAATAATGTGTATATATATACACATCATTACGAATTATAGAGGCTTCTGTGTGTGTGTGTGTGTGTGTGTGTGTGTGTATGTGTGTTCGTGCAACTACCATGCTAAAAGGTCTAGGCATATTGACCTAACTTTTGGCATAAAGATGCACAAGACACCACGTTGTGACATGGGATATGTGATCATTTCAGGTCACCAGAGGGAATCAAGGACCACAACATGCGATTTGTAGCCAACTGAGACTTCTAGTTTGCTATGAAGTATAGTTTCTTTTACCTCGCAATTGGTAGGTCGTATAAAGTCAGATCTGATCTCTGGTGTCACTGGGGGTTATTAGAAGTAGAATTAATTTGTGGCCTTTATGGTGGCATTGCATCCAAACAATTACATGTTTGGAGGTAAATTGGTACGTGAGGTTAACTTGGAGGAAAAAGATGATAAGATAGGTGGTGTTTACCTCCAGTGTCATTGGAGGTCACCAGGGGTCAATTTTGGATCGGAATAGCTCTTAATGGGAAACACATACACGGCTAAAATAAAATTTGATTTTTCTGTTTTGTTCTTAATACGTTATGAAACCCTGAATATATAAGAGGTACTATCCAGATGTTTTGAGAATTTGAAAAGATTAATCTGTCGAGTAACACAACGTTCCTATGTCTCATCAGACAGTTAACGAATCTCTATCATTTTCTTTTTCTTTGACGAAACCATTATGCGCTTTAAGTTCCCTACAGGGTTGGGTAGTACCTCGTACCTGTATGTACGTGTGCCTGTATGTGCGTACTTGTATATATGTCTGGGGTGTCTGCATGTTTATTGTGACCGGGATGTAGGCGAGATCGCTCTTATCAAAAATATTGGTCACAGAACTGCCCCATATCTCGGAACCTATTAAAAATCGAAGCATGCGGTTTCCACCATTCAATGACACGTGTTTTGCCCGTTCGCCACAGGTTTTGAAGCTTAATAACTCAAAGACTCAGAAGGTAGAAACACGGAGTGGTCACCAATCGATAGCCCATTATTTTAAGATTAAATAAGTATGCAACAAGTGCGGGTGTTTTCAATAGTTTCGGAATTCTTTTGTATTATTTTTATTCTGAAGCGATTCATTTTTTGCAATCCTTGTTTTTTACGGATGTGCTAGACACAGCTTACAAACAATGTCATTTTACATTCGTATAGGCAAGTATTACCTCATTGTTATTCTTATGTAAAATACGGTAGTTGCACACAGCATACAAACAACGATATTTTACTAGATATATATCTACACAATGCGAATACTGCAAAAGTTCTAAATGAATTTCAATGTTTGTAGTATTTAGAAACGAAATAAAGCAGACGCATTTCACAACGACTCTTAGTCATGACCGTTTAGACGTGGTGGTTGTAATAATCAAGGTTCGATTCCTGGCCATGGCAATACATTGTTATTTTCTAATGTATTTACTCATGTCTGTCCGTCTCCCCATTCGTCCACGCAATATCTTCAATAGTTCTCAATGAACTTTGGTGGAAGGGTTGGCAATGGTCTACGGAAGAAATTATGTAATTTTGGGGGTGAATCAAGCATTGTATTTTCTTTATACAATTCATGCATGTAGTACCACTGTACTATACAAAGCACCCATATGTTCCCATACATTCTCTCCAAAAGTTCTCAATGAATTCCGATGACATTTTGCCAGGCTAAGGAAGAAATGATTAAATTAAATTAAATTTCAGGCCGGATCCAGGAATTATCTTTCACTGTTACCTCTCTGGCATCCTAATTATTTCTGACCTGACTTTCATTCAGGTTTTAGTGACAATGGGGTTGGCAGAAGTATGCGCTTTATATGTTTTCGCCAAACGATAGAGCATAACAAATAAGTAAAAACGATTTACTAAGTACTAAAACGTGACTACGTAATAATGAACAATCCTTGTTTACATTCATTGTGTAAGCGAGAGAGCATTATATCCTCACTTTTAGTAAGCATGTGTTACTATTATGGATATAGATGGAACGTCCGCTGTAGTGTGATAGTCAGTACCCTGTTCCAGCAAGCTATTGTCAGTAAGTTTGATTTTAATTATTGTCCCATTCATATGGTCTTATGTCAGACTAAGTTAAGCTTTTGAAAGTCAGGAATCAGAAGCAACAACGAAACAGAAGTTGTTAGACTAGTCCGACTTTGGTAAACTTCTGCATTTTGAAACACTTGATGAGAATTGTACTCATTATCTTCGGCTTGAATGGCTAGCATGTTAACCACCGTAGTACACAAAGCCCCCAAAAACAATTTGCAGAAGAGAATATAGTAGAGTAAGGAGAAGGTGATGGAGAAGGAGGAGATATGGGGGAGATGGGAATTTATAATTGTGCTCAATTGTGTTGTGGACAATTAAAACGTTAGTGGCCATGCGGTTTATAATCCTGAACTTGTCGATGAAAAGAACCGGTATCATTAGTTAAATGTTAATAAAGATGTCCACGAGTGACATAGAGAAAAACAACGCCGAAAACCACATCACTAACAACAGTTACGACAAAGGTAGTGATAATAATAACGATCCGAACGTACAGCGACATTAATAACAGTATGAACAATTGAAAAAGGTCTGCTGCTGAACAGTCAATGGGAAACCGGTCTCTTCCATAACATTTGTCTGACCAATTGTTATCGAAACGGACTAGCTGACATCAATATTTTATGCCTTCAATTAACATCAAGCGGTGCAATTTAAAACTCTTTTGTTCGCCTGTCGACTAATCCGTCGGACACGATACATTGTGATGACAATAGGTCCAATTGACGTAAAACGTGCGGTGTTAGAATATAGAGGAAATGTAAGGCACAGGGCTACGAGATTTGGAGTCCTCTAAGAGTTGGTGGCTTTTTATTCATGTAAATATTTAAGCGTATGTTTACCTCTGTCGACTAATCCGTCGGACGCAATTCACGAGAGTTGGAGTCCTCTAAAAGTTGGTGGCTTTTCATTCATGTAAATATTTAAGCGTATTTTTACGTTTCCACTATAAGAATTAACTATAGGCGTATGTTTGTCTGTCCATATATGTGTGTAAGTTTGTGTGAATAGGTCGGAATAGGTCAGAATACTTGAACCCCAAACAACCACCGCTGTGAATAGAAAACCAGTGAAGGATCTAGTGATGAATATATTCTAATTAGAACGGACATTTGTGTTAGTATATATAAAGTGTGTGTAGCTGTGTCTTTCGGATGTTCACTATCTGTCTGTATACGTAGTTACATATGTATGTAAGTATATGTATGTGTATCTGGTTGGATTGTACCCGATTGTGAAAACATAGGACCATTTTGAAATAGTTGTAACTTTGACAGTTTGAGTCAGCTGAGCTGCGACGGCGGATCAGTCTTTAAGGGGCTTAGTTGACTAAGAACTAAATTTCGCCCGATCGTCTGATTCCTTATGTACTGCAAGCCAAACACACTGTCTCGTCTCTGCAGATGTTGGAAAAGCAAATGCACACTACGAACAAATAAATATCAAGTTATTTTAAAACAGACTTTGTCCTTTTTCCCTATCAAGAGTGCAACTAGTTTTCCGTTTCAGAGACTCGCTTCCAGCAACACATTCCCACTCCGGATGATTTATTCGATGCAAAACTCTCAGGATGCACCTTGTCACACACATGCAAGAGGTGCATCACGATACAGCGACCGTAAGAAGGTTAAACAAATAAAAGCAAATTGATTGCGTCATTGGCCCACATCTTTGAGAAACACCCAGTCTACGCTGAGAGGGCATTTTTGAGTAGCTCTCAGTTGTATTGATTGATGATGGTGAGCTCATTATATCAAACGATCGTTCAGTTTTAAAGCAAAAATGCGATTAATACTAATCTTTCTTTATTTTGTTTTTACATTTAACATTTTATCTATTAAAAATTAATCGCACGAAGCAACGATTCGAGAAGCATTGAAATAGAAATGTATTGCAATACCATATAGTCACATGTATGAGGATATTTTATATTTATAATTGAATTCGCACGAAGCAACGATTCGAGAAGAATTGAAATAGAAATGTATTGCAATACCATACAGCCAAATTTATGAGGATATTTTATATTTATAATTGAATTCAAGGTATTTCATATTTATAATCGATGTGTTGAAGGTATTTTATTAGAAAAGGTCGACAGGTCTTTTCTTGTTCAAAGTTGAACGCTTTCCTTTAAATGAATTTCATTAAATTATGAGGTCCTACCAAACATCTGGGGATTTGGAACAGATTGATTCATCTCTTCATCCCTCAAGATACCCAACATTTCCTTTATCTCGCTTGATATTTCAAATCACTTCACCATTAGTTTTCTATATGTAAATGTAGTAATGGTTAACAAGTCTGTGATGATGTCCATTACTACTTTGATCTTCACTGGGTGCCCCACTACCGTAGCCTTGTGTCAAACTAAGCTATACTTAGTAAATATCAAGTATATTCTGCTTCAGTATCTCATAGTGTATTTACAAGCTACCCTTATTTAAGTGTTGCCTATTTGCATTTGCGTGAAGTTTTGTGGAGATATGCGTGTTTCTTCAGGGACATGTCTCTCGTGGTAGGTAGAACATCCCTAAACCAATAATCACGAATGTAATTTTTATATTCGGTCACGTCGCCGTTTCATTTATAACGAGATTGAAGCCAACTCATGATACCTGCCCGAGGAAATGTAGAGAAATATATTGTGACATGATTCCAAGCATCTCTGAAATTCTCCTATTTAGAAGAGTAGAAGGAAGAAAAAAGAAAAAAGAAAAAAACAAACTGATGGCGGAGTTAATCATGTTTTCGGAGGCAGAAGATATGATTCCCGTGGGGCAGAAACAAGTAAAAGGTTTTGTTTCAGGCTGAGATAAAGTTGAAATTACAGGAATAAAAAAAAATTGAAATAATGATAAAACAATGATAAAACAAGACAAGAAAACGTTGTGTTTACATGAGGTGGGTCAACCACGACAAAGAGAATTATTTGCTGTGTTGTTTTAATAAAATGAATTGAGGAAAAAACTATGCATAACATTAGGAAGAAAGAGAATTGATATATGGAACACATGGGTTCGAATATTACTGAGGGTACAACGATGTATCTTTTTTTCTTTCTTTCTTTCTCTTTTTCGTTTTTAATTTCTTCTTTCATATGGAAGATAATCAGACAGATACCTCTCTTTAAATAAAGAGAAAGGGCTTCTCTTTATTAAAGAGAGGTAAATTCTCACTAAGTTTAACTCTCTGAAGTATCGTTGGTTAAATACCATTCCATTCGTGAAGTGTTGGTATCTGCGTGGCGGGTCATTTTTTATACCACCTTTTTATCTTCATATCTCTAGGGGGCAAGAGGGTTATATTATGTCCCACAGTTTTGTTAAGTATCCAGGCTGATCGACATATGGCAGTGTAGTTCAAAGAGGAAGAAAAATAAATATACCTCAAAGAGTTAACCTCGTCATAATCAGCAGCAGCAGCCGTTA
>VCCN01003067.1:311844-322625 GCA_006491835.1 Architeuthis dux | reverse complement strand
AGAAGTTTTTCCTTTAAGCAGGTTTTATTGAAGACGACCAAAAAGGATTATTCACTCAAGTTCTTAGTAAATTATTAACGAACATTTGGATCAAGTGTCATTCTGGCGCTTTAAACCATTCTCTGGTCATCATCAAGAACATGAAATAGAGATGTTATAATTTTATAATACGGAAAAAACAACTTGTTTATATTTAGGTATTTTATCGTCCTCATCTTCTTTTTATTCTCATTGTCCTTTCTTCATCTTCTTTTTCTTCCTTATCTTCTTCTTTGTTTTCTTGCTTATGTTCTTCTTTTTTATATTTTTTGTTTTCATCTTTATCTTGTTTTTTAATATTCGTCTTAACTTCTTTTATATTTTCTTTTTCCTCCTTGCTATCTCTTTTTATTTAAATGTTTTATTTCATTTTATTCTTATTACTTTTTACAAATCAGCTTTTCTCTTTTTTTCTCTAAAGTCTACATTGTCTTCTGCATCGCTCCTCCTCATTCACTTTCCCTTCCTCATCCTGACACTATTATTTTCTCAACCCTGTTGTTGTTGTTGTTGTTATTGTTGTAATAATAGTAGTAGTAGTAGTAGTAGTAGTAGTAGTAGTAGTAGAGTTCTTTTTTCCTTTGATGCTTAGTTTTGCCTCCTGTAGAGCCGGGTCCATAGAATGGTCCTAGGGCGCTACAGGGGAGTTTTCATTTAGTCGACAGCACTTTGCGTAGTATGTGGGCTGTTCCGAGTAGGGCGATATCTTAGATGTTGATGTTGCCTGGGATACGGTTGGTGAAACTTTCCGTTCCCGGTGGTGGTGGCGGTAGTTGAACTCCTTGAAAAAAAAGGTTGTGTATATAATTACATTTCTCTGAGATAATGTTTTAAGAAAAAAAAACAGAATTCCTTTCAGTGGAAGAGTCCATAGTTTTAAATGGTGGATAGGAGATATTTTTAACAGCAATAATGTTCCCCTTAAATGGAAGAGTCCACTACTACGACAGAGAAAGTAAAATTGTTCATTATATTAGATTAAATTAGCATAAGTTGATATGAAACCATCGATACTGGGAGATCCAATGAGGATCGAACCCACTAACAACGGTCGGCAAAATTAACTTGCTGGTCATAGCTATACAACGTTCGTCCTTATCCATGTTTTTCATATGATTGATCAAACCATCAATTGTGGGAAATTCAATGAGGATCGAACCAGTTAACAACGGCCAGCAAGATTAGCTTGCTAATCATTGCTATACGACATGCGTCCTGATCCAATCTTTTCATATGACCTACTCGTTAATCCCGGAGAAAACTAGAAGGCACACAGAGAGTGCATACCTCTGCCAACCCCATTTTCACTAAAAGTGGAATGAAAGTCAGTTCAATAATAGTTATGTTGCTGCGAAGGTAACAGAAAATTCCTGCATCCGCCCCAAAATGTATTCAGTTATTCCTTACCACATGTTTTAGTCTTTGCCAAAATGTCATTGGAATTCATTGATAATTTTGGGAGATTATTGAATATATAAACGTGTACTTTTAAAAATGTTTCGTAGTCAATTACCCATCTTTGTACAAAATTCCTTTGTTGAATTCATTGAATGATTTTAGAGATATTGCTACAATTCAGAGGAGAAAGAATGTCTGGCTCCACCCAAAATCTTAATCACTTTTTCGATACACCATTGCCACCCCTTCCAAAAATGTCATTGACATTCCTTGGGAAATTTTGGAGATATTGTGTCATACTGAGTGGAATTCCTTGATCCAAACCAAAATACAATCACTTATTTCATAGAGCATTGCCCACCCTTCCACAGAATTTAATCGAAATTAACCGATGACTTGCGTGGTGTGGATATATAGTTACAATGAGGGTTTGGAACAGATTTTGGGATCCGCGCCAAAATATAATCGCTTCTTTGTCGCCCATCACCCAGCCTTCCACAAAATGTCATTGAATTTCAATGTGAACTTTTGGAGATATTGTGTGGACAACAGGCGGAAAGACGGACAGACAGAAAGACGGATAGTCACGGGTGAATACATATACCTAGAGGAGAAAAATAAATAACACACAAAAAAAGAAATAATCAGTGACTTGCCGTGACCAGGATTCGAACTACGTTTATCACAACAAACAGTCACCGCTGAAATATGTTTGCTTTATTTATTTTCTAAAGACCAGAAAATTTAAAATTCATCGAGAACTTTTGGAGATATTGTGTGGTGCGGAGATATAGCTTAAATGCTGGGGAATTAACATTACTTGGATCCCCCTAAAATGTAATCGCTTCTTCTGTATCCTATTGCCCAATCATTCCACTAAATGCCATTGAAATTCCTTGAGAATTCTCGGAGATATCGTGTGGACAAACAAACAGTCGGATAGACTGACACGTGAATACACATACCTCTCCCAACTTAGATGGCAGGTGTAAAAAAATAAATAAATAATAGCATAAAAATAAACTGTGTTTTCCCGAGGCCAGGATTCGAAACAGGTTTAGCAAAGCCACAGCGGGGGGTTCTAACTACCAGACTGTGAGGTATGTGCTCTCTGAGTGCTTTCGATCTACTACTGTTGTTGCTGCTGCTGCTGCTGCTGCTGCTGCTGTTTTGAAAATTATTATCTTCTGTGTTTTTTTAAAATGATTTGAATCATCCTTTTCCATACTTCATCTTATGCATCACTGATTTTTTTAAATTATTCATCAAAAGTCTTGATGCACTTTCAATAAAAAATCAGGACCCATCTAACTAAACAAACAAAACCCCTTTAAGAAAAAACGCAAATAACAGCTGCGTTATTATGAAATTTTCAAAAAAAGTCGGACACCTTCCAAAGCCATCAGAAAGTGTGAATGCTTACTAATTTATTTGTCAACGAATACAAAGACGCGTTTGCACATATTCATCTTTGTTTCTAGTTTGTATGCGTTGGTGTGCGTAGATGTCGAATATATAAGTGTATGTGCAGGTATGTCAATGCGGATCCGGTCCTGTACACGTTTGTGAGAGTGTGGTTTGAGTTACCCCTTCCCCGAGAAAACTAAATAAAAACATATTTTTTTTATCTCCCCATGACGCGGCATTGTGCTCCAAGCTCTTCGTGGAAGACGTGACTAAAGGCGAAAAAAACGGGTACAGGAAGAAATATTTGTAGTGTTTACTTTTTCGTTTGCAGCTTCACGGCAAAACGAAAGAAAATGGGACTAGGCTGAGGATTTTTTTTTAAATTAAAGAAATCGAAAGAGGAAAATAAGAGACAAAATAAATTTGAGATGAATAAACAGAGAAAAATAATTTAAAAAATGATATAATAGTAATATTATTGCTGCTGCTGCTACTGCTACTGCTACTGCTACTACTACTACTACTACTACTACTAATAATAATAATAATAATAATAATAATAATAATAAGAAGAAGAAGAAGAAGAAGAAGAAGAAGAAGAAGAAGAAGAAGAAGAAGAAGAAGGACAACAACAATAAGCCTAGCTGTTGTAGGGTCAATCTCCACTCCTACTCGCTGAAGATGATTACTGCAACTTTGGTATCGTATATATAATAAATCAAATTCGTAGATATGTAAGACTCAGTCGGTAAGAGCCGCCTACCAATCATGTGGTCGTGATTTCAAATCACGGTAGGGAAATGTTAATTTTATATACATATCGGTTTGGTTTAACGTGACGTGATAGACAAACAGTGAAGAGTTTACTCCCCTAAATTAGGTGAGGATTAGTTCTTGCTATTATTGTTATTGTTGACAATAATAGGAAATTTGAGGAAGGAATGAAACCATCTAAACGACAACATTACAAAAATCATCAAATATACTATGGGGGGTGCTGTAGTATCGAGGAGACATTTTTGTCACCAACGGAAGTTTGAAAATTTCCTCGGAGAATATGATTCGCTACCGATTAAAAAATGTCGCTGTCCGGGGGTAACTTCAATGAAGTTTTGTATGAAGGTTGGGAGAAGTATGACTACTTTGGTTATAATCAGTTTTTGGTTCCAATTGGAAAAGACTTTCAATTCTTGATGAATTTCTTTCTGAAATTTAGTTAGAATGTTGGGGAAAGTCCCGGAATTAAACAATTAGTGAGTTATGGCCGATCGATTGTTTGTTTACATTCTATATGCAATTTAAAATTGGATAACTTCTTTAATTTGAAATTGAATAACTTCTTTATTTTTAAAGATATTTCAATGAAATGTTGTATGAAGTTTGGGAGAGGTATGCAGACTTTGATGTAATGAGCTATGGGCGCTCTGATTGTTTGTTTACGTTTTATAAACAAAAACCATGTTATAATAGAGATAATATTGTCCGACGGAGAGCTTTATACTTTTGAGATGTTTTCACTTCTTTTGCAAAGTCCAGATATTTTCCAGCTTTTCATGTTTTTTCAATTTTACTCTCGAGTCTGTTGGAAAAGCAACATTCAGTATCTGACGTATATTCTTCTCATTTTTCACGATTTTCGACTCTGGATTAGGTGATCCGTTTGAATTTTCAAATCCCATAGAATATTACTGTTTTTAAGTGCGTCCGGGCATCTCTATAAGACACTTTTCGGTCAGTCGATCCCTAATATGTTAAATATCAATTTTCTCACCCATATCATGTTGGATTGATATGAAACTTGGTTCAAAACTTCGGGTGAACTATCCTCATCTTCTTCCTCCTCTCTCCACCATCCTCCTCCTGTTACTACTACTATCACGGATGATAGATGCATCGTTGAACTTATGGTTCGTGTTATTCTTGATAACAGCCACTGGTTTATGTATTTACCGTTTGGCTTGCATGATCAAATCCCAATAATTTGAACAATTCCTAGTGGATCTCCTTCCTACCCAGTCAAGTCTATTTTTGTACTTCTTTCATTATATAATTTACGTCCTCATCCCAATTTCCCTAGGCAACATTTACTATTCTGCTGTGTCCTGTCTATCTTAGCCTCAATATAGTCTGTTCTAATACAGTGGTTCTCAGAGTCCAAGGTCACATCCCTCCCCTTGTGATCCTAGGTTTCCTTGAGTCCTACCCCAATTGGAATTGTCATCTATTAATTGTTTTCATCACTATACTTTCCAATATGCGTACCTCCCCTTACTGAAATTCCTCCCCAATTCGCTGTTCTCCGAGAATTGGTCTATCCCGCTATTAACAAAGATTCAGTTTCCTTCATCAAAAGCCCTCATGTAGCCATATATCTATGCCATCACCTCTGCAATTCCTTTATTTCTCGATGGAGTGTTTTCCTTCCCATTTCTACTTTTCGCTTGTCCTCTTTTCAGTTCTACTGTATCTTGTGGCTGGTATAATCTTATTGTGAAAACTTCAAGCTTTTGATTGTCGACACAATCCGCTTCCCTTTTTACACGCAGTCGTTTTTGTCTTTTTTCTTTCTTTTTAATCTTCAACTTTTACTCGGGATGTCGTGGGGGGGGGTGGAGACGGCGGTCGCATTATTGCGTCTTCCCGTTTTTATTCTCCTTTATTTTACTTGAGCAATTTATTATAGTCCACTTCTGGCTTGCTAGGACCGACACAGCTTCACCAGAGACCGGTTAACCGTACATTCCGGGAACACACTCCCTACTCCGTTGCCAGCCTCTCATGACGCTAGAAGAAGGGTTAGACTTTCCCGGTGGTAGTAGTAGTAGTAGTAGTAGTAGTAGTAGTAGTAGTAGTGCATGTTCACGCCAGATGCCTGGTGGTCATCGCTGGAGACTGGGTTACAGCAAGTATCCTCAAGTATCTAGCCCTCCTCTCCGCAGTCCACAGCAGTGCTGTGGTTTGCACTTTCTCTCCAGTGACTGAGTGATAATAAGTCTCCTCCAGTCTCCAGCCTTCCTTTCATCGTCCTCACATATCACAGCAGCGTTGTGGTTTGTACCGTACCAACCTACCCCAGCTTTAAATACACATGCCTTCTCCATTCTAGCTGTTGGGCCATTGCTGACAACTGGAGATCGTAAGCCTCATATAACCAGTACTCTCCTCATTATTCGTACAGACCCCAGTAGTGCTGTGGTCTGCATTGCCTCAATCCTTCCTCTTATCTCTAGGTCCTCCAATGACACTCATGTTCCACAGCTTTTTCAGCTCCCGTGCCATATTCACTCTGTGATCCGCAGGCACAGCCACGTCTGTTATTTGGCAGGTTCTCTTTCCCTTGTCCACGATTACCAGATCCGGTCTTCTTGCTTGAATGGGGGAGGGGGTTGGTTTGGATATTGAAGTCCCAGAATAATTTGTGGCTTCTACTTTCCAGGACAATCTCTGGTTTGTGCTGGTACAATTTGTCTACATGGTTGAATCACAGTTGTTTGCATAGTCCACAGGGTATAACAGTTGCTTCCCTGTCGTGTCTGTTCTTGTATTCTTTCTGGGATAGTTTACTACATTCACTGGTTATGTGGTTTACAGACTCATCCATTTCTCTACATAGGTGGCATTTGATGTCTGTCTGGGTTCTATCGATCTTCGCCTTGGCATAGTTTGTTCTGATGCATTTGTTTTGGGCTGCCATGATGAGGAATTCTGTTTCTCTCTTCAGGTTTTCTTTGCGGAGCAATTTCCATGAGCGCTCGTCTGCAATAGTTTCTATTTTAAATTCCCCGTGTAGTTTCTTTCTGTTCCCATTTTCCCTTCTGTGTTGTCTTCTTTGCTACTCCCTCGTTTGGTACTTTTGTGTTGTTTGTTGCACTGCTTCGTATTGTATAATTCCATTGATTGGAGTTTGTCCATCTAATAAATTTCCCAGTGTATCTTACTACTAATAATGCCCACGTGTTCATTCCTTTTATTAAATTTATGTTATTTAGTTTAGTCTCTACTACTTTTCTTATTCGCCTAAGGTATACCTTTTTTATTTTCTCTTCATTTCTACTTAATCGAGTCACATTCGAGCAACCCTGGGATTTTATATCGGTCCTGTGTGGTTAGTGCTCTAATTTTGTTGTTGTTCGGTAAGTCGATTCCTTCTGTCGCTATAAGCCTTCCCCTGCGCATTACCATAAGCGCGCATTTTTCTATTACAAACTCCATCCCAATGTCATCATTGTATTCTTTTACTTTGTTGAACAACATTTCGAGCCCTTCCCCGTTCTTCGCAAAAAGCTTTATCCATGTACATGAGATTGTTGACTTTTCCCTTTGTTTTAGTGAATTGGTATCCTTTGCTGTTTTTCCGGATTCTGTTTAGTGGTATCATGTTTTCCCTTGCAGCTGTCAAGTCCACTTTTCAAGCTTTCATGGAGTTGGCTATGAATCCCACCACGGATTCGCTAATCTTGAATATCCTGAGGCATTCGAATATCCAGCTATGTGTAATCATTTCGCATGCTTTTTTGTAATCAATCCATCAGATTGCAGCATTTTTTCCTCTCTTCCGTAGTTGTTTTAGAATCATCTGGTCGATGTAGAGAAAGTCATTCGCTCCTTTGGTTCATTTCCTGCATCCTTTCTGTTCTTCTGGTAAGAGCCCTCTGCTTTCAATGGAAATATATATTCCCACCGATGTAACGAAGAAATTTACATTAATTAGGTATAATCTATTTGACTCCATTGATTACCTTAGCAAACTCAACGTATGTAAACGATAGTAGAAGTAAGCTATGGTTGTAATAGTATCAGGAGTAGTAATAGTAGCATTAATGAATGGTCAGCGGCTTAGGGGATGCTATAAGAAATTTAGATAGAGTAAGCTTTACTGATCGTGTGTTGAGCTGCTGATAGATATAGACAGTAACATAGTTTACATATGTGCGAAGAATATTCGGTGTGCCTTTCTTCCTTTGTCTCTTCCTGTAATAGTAAAAGAAATAAACCATGCTAGCAATGAAAGGAATGCACATGTACAATGCAATAGAATAAAGATACGTAACGTAACACGAGTGTATTTATTAAAGAATGCATATTATCAATATAATAAGAGAAAGATATGTGCTCTTAAAAGTTCGGTTTTACTACCTTCTTAATATAATAAAAGTTACTTCATTGGTTGAAGATGTAAGCATGTATGTAAGAATGAGTGTACATATGTATGAATGTGCACGTATAGATCAAAATGGAGAAAGAATGCGCATTGTATGTGGAACAACCCTCATTCTGCAAGGAAACATAACTATGACTGGATACTGATCGACTTGTGTTTGCAGTGGGTATGTAGAATGTGTAGGAATTGTCAATATAGTAGATTTTAGTATACTCAATGTCAAAACCGTACGACTTAATTGGATGCGAACATTTCAAGACTATCAAATTACATTCTTTTGTTTTAAATGTGGTTGGTTATCTTAAAGCACTCGTGAATATCTAAACTTGAGTGTGTGTAAATAAAGGTTTCAGAAATGCTGAACTTGGGTGTTCTGTGAAAATATGTGTGTGTATGCTTTTACTTAATGACCGGAGTGTAATCTTATTTTGAGTTCATAATAAAAAAGGTAGCATGTATCCGTTACATATCTGTCCGGTCAAAATTTTCCACATTAGTTGTAGGCACGTGATTGGTCGATAGTTGCTTGTATGATTCCCTTTTTCAGTGTCCTTTTGGATGAGGGTTATTCTGCCGCTGATCACCCAGTCTTGGACCTCGCCTTTATATATGGAACTTGAGTTGGTGGATTAGTCTGTCATGTAGTCTGGTGAATTTCTTAAACCAATATCCCTGGGTCCCATCAGCTCCTAGTGCTTTCCAATTGGCTATATTTCGGAAAGTGTGTCTCACTATGGTTGTATTCAATTCTATGTTTTATCCCTCCTTTATGTCTTGGAGTTATCTTTTAATATTATCTAACCATTCTGGAGATTCGTTGTGTTTCTTTTGGCATCCCCATATGTCGTCCCAGAGGTTGTTTGCGTCTGTGGTATCTGGTTCTATGTTCTGTCTTCTTTCCCCATTAAGGTCTTTGTAAAACTTTCTCTTGTTGTTTTGAAAAGTGCGTTCTGTGCGTATTGGGTAATCCTCTGTCTACATCTCTTTAGTCTTGCTTCTTTGGTGCATTTTTTCAATTACGGTTCAATTTACAATGTAAGTTTATGCTATATCGGTCCCTTATTTTGTGTCCGGCAGTATTCACGCTTGTTTTGTTTTTTAAAATTCAGTCTTTGTTAGTGATCACTGCCCAACAAAAGGTTAGAGAAGTAACGTATTCATTGATCACCCCATAGTTCAAGGTTTTAATAGATCACCCTCAACATGGCATGGTGCCAAATGACATTGGTCACGTGACGCTTTTCTATTGAGTTTCTATTGAGTGACTAACCAGAGGTGTTGTTATTATTATGATTTGAATTAGTATTATGTTATACTAATCACGCATAAAAACTATTCAGTGCCTAAGTGGCCAAAGTTGTGGACTACCGGTGTTTGATCTTAAAATCCATAAACATCCGTATAATTGAGAAATCACGGGGATCCTATTCAGATACCCATTATACACTTATCGATGTAATTATAGCAGCATATCCCTTTGTAACAATATGGAAAATATCATGACATTGATAAAACACAAAAAGTCTCTCCAAATTAGGATGTTTACCCTTTGGTGCTGGGGTAACATGTTCTCTGTACTGATGCTAATATGGAATTTATATAAAAGTAATTTGTTGTTGAATTCCTGATTAAATTCTCTACACATTCATGTGAGTATATGTGTTCTAGAGTTTTTATTGACTTTTCCACAATAAACAACATACAAATGTTTTTCTAAAAATGAAATCATTAACTCTACCGAAATGTATAACAACATTTTATGAAACGTGCTTGAACTCAGCTATCATTGTGGCACATTTCAATGTTAAGGGATCGTTGATTACAAATTAGTATGTTGAATATATATGTTGTACTTTATATTGGTCCCTTTTCCGAAATTTTTATTTTAGGGTAATGTTATAAAATGCATAATAACACATAGAAAGCTACCACTGGTCGAATGCTATCACATATTTTCTAACGCTTTGATGCATACCTTACCAATAATCACTCTAAGCTTTATTCCGCTCAGATAGTACTCTAAGCTTTATTCCGCTCAGATAGTACCGACCAACCGTACTGGCTCATGCACTATCTCTCTGTAGTTGGGAGATCTGTTTTTCTAATCACCTTTCCCGGGGAGGTGTTTTGTTCCCGTTGTTCGGTTTCTTCTTGTGTCATAAAGATGTCTGTTACCATTTTTGCGCAAGCGTAGATGAGGTTGCTGAGCTTTGTTATGTTGTTACTTTCAATATGTTGTAAAAGGCAATTGACCTGTTCCACTCTTAACCCCCTAGGGAATGGCGGTGGTTTCTTCTCCCCTTGCATCGTTTCCCTCAGGGTTTGTATCAGGGCCTTTTCTTCTTCCGTTCAGGTGATGACGTCAATTTCTCTTCTTTGACTTGTATTTCGGCCAGGTTTTTGTTTTTGTTCAAATTTGTTTCTATTTCATCGTTTATTATGGTAGTTGTGTCAGAGTATTGCTCTGAGGGTAAGCCACGTTCTTCTTTTTCTATATTCTTGCGGATTTTCTGTGGTTATATTTCTGATAGCCAGTTTCTTTTCAACACAAATCAAACTTGCTGATTTATTTGTTTCAACATGTTCTTGATTTTTATTACTCCTTTACCCTTTTGAGGTTTTAATGCTTACAAAGATGGTAAAGAAGGTTAGGAGTCAATTGCCGTGCACAGGCACTAAATCATAGTATCTTACATCAATAAAGAATCTTCTAATATCTTTAATCCTTTCTTTTCTCCCTCCCCACCCCATTCGCAATGCAATGAACTGGGGTAAG
>VCCN01003067.1:113218-126202 GCA_006491835.1 Architeuthis dux | reverse complement strand
ATTGAGAAACGGCTTTCTGCGGAAATCGTCACCGGACAGTCCGTGGAGTTTTCGAAGTCAGGATGCAGTTTCTCAATGTAATCGACGTCCGTTGATTCGGAAAGTTTGTTTTTTTAAAACGCCAAAAGCACCACACACACACGTTCACTCTAGCACGTGTAGCTCAAACACTAATAAACGGGGCGTGATGCACTTTTTTATACAAACGGTCAAAGTTACTGCTACACAACATAACAGTAGCAAGCATGGTGCGCTGTTTAAAAATGTTGGTTTCTTTTTGGACAGCCCTCGTAGATCTAAACCTTTGTTTGGTCTGGCATAGAAGCGTATAAAGCAAAGGCAGATTGTTTTGTGACAATCCTCTAAATCGAAAAGGCCTACCTGCCTTGAAATTCACCATTCGAAACCCTGCTTTCATTTTGGTGAGAAAACCAGCTGCAGGTACCGGCAGAGAACAAACATCTAGCTCGGCCACTTTTTTCGGTAATTTTTTCTTTAATACATGTTTGGTTAAAAATGAGAGAAAAGGAATATTTTTCAAATTTTTTCTTGTTTACGAAAGCGTCAACCTATTTTGGGGTCCCAAAATACGTTCACTTGTTCGTGTATACAGTGCTTAGCGTTATCTGACACAATGGCAATTCTTGTGGAGTCGCGAGAGAGAATCGAACTCACTGTTAATGGTTTATGAAGATCTGAATAAACAATATAGATTGACTTACAATAATTGCATACACACACGTACGCGTGAACGCACGCCCACACAATACATATGTATTTGGGTGTGTGTTTGTGTGTGAGCATGTGTATCTGTATGTGTGTGCGCGCGCGGGGGGGGTTCGTTTCTGTGTGTGTGTGTGTGTGTGTGTGTGTGTGTGTGTGTGTGTGTGTGTGTGTGTGTGTGTGAAATCTCTGATATATTTACACGAGTACGTGGAATACGTACAATTTAAATGTTTGGAATCAAACCAAGATTTCCCATTGAAATTGTCCGCCTTACTTTTTCTTTCTGGGCGATTAGGCTAATTTCGAGCAATTATAATCTATTGATGTTTTCCAGGTAATATTTTTATAAAAAGCAATCATCTTCCCCCCCACAAATCCCTGCGCAGAACCAATGCAACTTTGTGGGTTTAAAGGTCCGACAGTAATTTATTATTGCCAGCACGATGGCAGGTAAAGGAGTTCTGTATTAGAATGGGTTATTTAATAATAGATTGTAGTTACTACGTTTAGCCTAGTAGTCTGTTGTAGAAAAAGGGGGGAAGGAAAGCAATTGCCGGTACGAAGTAAAATGTTCCACACGTGAATGTCACGTGATGTGATGGATGCCACCGATTGGCTGGAAGTGTCAAGAGAATGAAGTTCTCATTCGTACGGAGATATACTAAAGAGAGAATTAGTTAATTTGGCTAGCCCTAGAAAATCAGAATGGAAATAGAGGACACACGTGGCGTATAGGATTTAATTGACATGCTTTCACCTGACGTTTGGAGCGACTGATATTCTTGTTTTAATAAGTTTGGTAATCCATGAAACAAGCTGTTATTAAAACGGGTGAATTGGAATTTTCGTGAAACTAGCTCGACAAAGATAGATATTGTTGACAAGAAATTTATGTTGGCCACGGTGCAAAAAGGAGATATAGTTGCTAGCGCTAAAAATAGGGGGAAATAGAATTAGGATGGGGACGTGACGTACCGAGTCTTAAGCTAATAGAAATACTGTAAGCATGCTGGAGAGCATGCAGGCTTCACCGTCCGGTGTCGACCGAGTAGACCAGTGAAAAGTGAGCAGCGAACAACGACGAATTGCCGTATTTGTGGCACGAGCAAGAAAGAAGTGACGTCAGTAGAAGATAAAGGGCTTATTATAGTTTGGTATTTTATTTATCTTATTATTAGGTTCCGCAAATGCGTATTAATTCTAGCTAAATAAAAATGGGTCATAGCAATTGGAATATCATGCACGAAACGGGAATCATATTCAAAGTAAAGTTATTAAGAATGTGGCCGAGTCGACAAGAATACATTCTTACGTGCGTCGTCAAGTCATGGTGTGATGTGGTAGCTGCATGGCGTGTGGTGTAGATGGAAGGAAATCTGTAGCTGTTCCCCGTATAAATTCTGATAAACCTCTGTTGGTGCTACTTCGTTGAAGTTCATTGGTTCAACCCTGATGTGCCTTTGTATTGATAGGCCAAGAGCAGTTCCCAGACAATTGGCCCTCAGCAGCGCTTCTGTCTGGACGGAAAATAGTTATGGTGTTTTTCTGATGACACGGTGTATATAGATTTCTGGGACACATTGTTATATAGAAGTATATCAAGTTTTATGTGCATATTCCTACAGCTACAACGCACCGGAGGAATACTTGATTTCATGTATTCTCATACAACTATCTTTCTACATACACGTACATGTGGACATATTTAGATGTGTGAACACCTCTTCTCCCTCTCACACAAATGAGTTTAAGATAGACACGCATAAATAGACCCACACACAAGAACACACCCATATATATATATATATGTACGAACGTTTATGTATATGAATGGTTTTGTAAACTATTTTCTAATGTTTATTTCTTTAATTATGTTGACATTTAACTGTTTCCTTTGATTTTTAATTTTCACTTGTGATAATTAAATTCCAAACAAAGACATTAATTTCTGAATGAAATAATTACTTCGCGTCATTATAGGTGGTTGTTCTAATTAACAAGAGTACGCATGAATTAGTTGCTGATTACACCGTGCAACGCGATCTTTGTTCCTTGGTAGTAAGTGTTAGTTTCTCATTGCTTAGGTGTGAGAAATATACATGGCTATTAATCCCTTCAAATACAGCTTTTGTGCAGGACAGTGATACCTTGAAATTTACCTATTTCCAATCGTAGAACGGGTGTATTTGCATATTTTTATTCACATTGTTTCAAGAAAAACAGCAGATCATGTTACGTTATGGTCAGTGCGACCTCCAAATCAGTTTTAATTAAAGCCCGCATTAAAAAAAGTGGTACCTGTAATTAATTTTAATTAAAGTCCGCAGATTTAATTTAATTTAATTAAGTTAATACCAGAAAACCAAAATGTTCACACGGTCGGAAGAAGAACACATTCCCAACCAGGCTATTTAGTGTCAAAGATTGGGCCGTCGGCAGAATTTTAAGAAGTTACCCCATGCGGCGGTTTTCGCGTGGACATCACATTTGATAACAAACCTATCCGCTAATGGATTCGTAGAGTGTTATCTAGTGAAACAGAGACAATAAGTCTGGCAAAAGAAAGGCCGGTACCAAAATTCCCAGCAGGGGTCCTAGATAAATCAACAATGATGACGGCTGGGAAAGCCAACATAGTTTAGCGATGGATGAGTTGTGTTCGCGACGGGCCGGCTTCTCACGGAGCATAGATGTGTCATAAGATAAAAGATAATTAGCGAAAATGGAGATGAAGAGAACCAAGTCTGGTCATTTCCAAGAAAAGTTAGTTAGAAAGAAGAACTTGAAAGAAGTCAGAAGTCCTAAAATAAGTCACCTAGCCACATAAACCGCTGTGTTCGAAAAGTATCGCAACGTCCGAAAAGAGGCAATTGACCGTAATTTAAGAGGGTCACCGAATTAGTCACAGGCCATTGCCCACAAGCGCCTATACAAACATTAGTGAGTGACTGTCCTTTTCTACTTAATAGAAGAACGTTACATGCCTGTATCTCTCTCTCTGGCGCCGACTACAAAACTGTTGCAGACCGAAGGAAAACTCGGCTGTGTCTTATTCAAAGTAAAGTGAAATTAACCTGCTCGATTGAAATACAGTCTTGTTCTTTTTTCATCAGAAAGCTTTGCAGGTACACGCATCACGGTATAATATGGAATTTAAATTAACTTGTATGTACACTAATGTTACACAAAGATGATCACAAAAGATTTAGAAATGGGTAATATTCCGAGATTTACGATTGTATTCTAATTCATTTTCATGAAAATACAATATCCCATCATGTTCACGTTATATGTTCCTTGCTAGTAGCTCCCAAACTCCAGTATATCCTGGTGGATACACTTGCCTAATTCCTTGAATTTGTCAAGGTGATTGTCAAGGATATAAACTTTGAGGGACAGCCTGAAGTCCATTTTACCGTAGTTCTTCACCATATTCTCAACCAGCTCCACATAGTTTTCGGCCCCGTGATTGCCCTGGAAGCCCCGAACAACTGTGACAAGGCTGTAACAAGTTGCTTTCTTCTTCCTGGTGAGCTTCTTGTGAAATTCTTTGCACTCTAGGATCTTCTTTATCTGTGGTCCGACGAAGACATTGGCTTTGACCTTTGCCTCAGAGAGTACTTTGCTAGGATGCGCGAGGGCTACAAGGCATATTTCAGCATGCCTATCGTGGATCAAGACACATTCTGGACACTTCATTTCACCTGCAACAGAACAGGGTCAAGACCTTGCTAAATACGACGGATTGAGTGCAACAATCATTTTCTTTTCAGGCTTCCGTAATTTAAAATTATGAACGTTAGCTTTTGATGGGAACTAACGAAAAAGCCCCTTATTCTGTTATAGTTAATACTGCCTGGGCGTTAGTTATGGGGGGTTGGTTTGCCTAAGTCCTCACTCACTCACATTTTTTATCACCTATACAAAACGGAGACTATATTTTTTGTCAAGATATCTAGCAATGGGACAGAGCATAGGGATTTGGATTCATATCTTACCCAGGTATATTAGTGCTAAGTGAATATAAACAGGCTCAGCCGAAATTCGGACTCAGTTTGAGATTGAATTATCTGTGCCAATAACCGTTACGTACCTCAATTCAAATTAGAAACCGTCAAACAAAACTTCAAAAGGTTTCTTCAGTTTTTAAGTGATTCTTCCTGGTTGGCTATCTATGTATCATGCGTACAGACCACAGCAATGCAGCTAGAGGGCTGACAATTTAAATATTTACTCCTTATTATGTCTCAATGTCGAGGGTCAATGTATCTGGTAGCATTCACGATTGTTTTTTCTTTGAAGACTTCTTTGGTGTTCATCGCCAAAATGAACGCAACAAAAGGCGAGAGAAGTAACTTATACATCAATCACCCCTTTTTCCAATTTGTTTAATTGATCACCCCCAACTCGGCATGCATGCTGCCTGCATGCTTCCAAAAGACATTGCTCGCGTGGCGGTTTCTATTGAGTGACTATCCAGACCTGTCTTCGTATTCTAGACGGTTTTCAAGATTTCCATGCTAACGACTGCACAGTGGCTAGTTAACCAGTGAACCCCAAGGAGCATAACTTAATGAATATAGTAACATAATTAAATGCTATCCTCTTTTTTAAACTTCAGTAATAAACGTTTTTAAACATACAGCCTACAATTATATAATACATTTGAAGATGTTATCTATGGCTATTTTTTCGGTTTCATAAAAAATCTTCACATCCTGATCTATTCAACTTGCACACTTAACGAAACTAACGACAACTTTTTCTATTTAGCAAATAACTTCAACTCAAATAAAATAAAATAATTTTCAAATCGGGAGGAAAGTACAAAAGACAAGACAATAGATAGAAACACTATTCCATTTTTATGTTCATTGCAACGTCTACGAATCTCTTAATACAATTTTATTGCTTCTTTGAATAGAAAAATGGGAAATGGGAAATATTCAGAGAATCTGGTACAAAAGGAATGTTGGATGAACAGTGAAACGAAACCAACAAAGAAATGAGAACAGCAGTTTATTCCTTGAACTTGGCTGGCAGTGCTTTTATTGTCTACAAATAAAAGTACTCCGCATTGTCTGATTTAATATAGGTGGCTGCATTATGATTTTTGTTAGATCATTATTAGGTTATTCGGAAAATAATGGCCGATTCTAGGTACTATCTTTTAGTCCTGTCCTACAACATTACTATACTATATTGTACCAATATACATAGCTTGTTTTAATGAATAAAACGTGCTATTTTCATTAATATTCACCATTTATTTTCAGAGTTATCTGTCGAGTGTAGATCCTTAAACCCAAAGATGAAAAAAGACATTGCGTCTAAAACAGCATCCAATATTAACCTAGCATAGGGAGAAGGAACCACCCCCAATTGTACAGTGCGGAGTTGGTTTCAAAAGTTTTCTAGTGGAGATTTGAGTCTCGAAGATCGAGTGGGCAGAGGACGTACATCTGTGATTGAAAATGAACAACTGAAAATCCACGCCAAATTGTGATAGAATTGTGACACAGCTACTGGCTGTTGATATTACGGGTCGCGCATCCGCCGGTCACCGCCACACCAGTTGCCCTCCTCCGCACGTTGTGCTGGATAATCAAAGGACTTCTTCTGTTGATGTTGTCGAAGCGTCCACGGAGGCGGGCGTTGAGGTAACAAAGTAAAAAATAAAAGAAGAAAAACAGGGTTTGCAAACACGAACAATAACACTTGTTTACAACATAAACGAACCAATCCTTCCCCAAAACCGGAGGCAATGTTCTACTCGTTCTAAAGTCGATTGGTCGGTTACCTCGTGAGACGGAAGGAGCGGATTTCTTGTAGCGGCGACTGGGACGCAACGTGTAGTTACTACGGGGCCCAGTGCTCTCAAGAAACAAGGGTCGAGATTCTAACTGCGGCTTCTGTCTTGGGCACTCTCTCTCTCTCTGGTAGATTGATGAAAGTTCTTAAGTTGAGTTTCAGCGTTTTCTCTGCAGTCCCAACGCCAGTCCTTCGTCTCGGTGAGTCGGTTCGCTACCGCGGCTTCTCCCCTTCCGGTCTTTGAGGCGAACGGTCGGCCTCTTTTATGAAAATCGCCCAAATCTCAGAAAGTGGTCGGCGCAGTTTGGGAAACGATTGATTACTCAAAAGTCTAAATCGATCCGTTTCCCCGGAAGGCGAGAAGTTCCCCAATTTGGGAAGTCTAATTTTAACATTTTCTTGTAACGCACCCGATTACATTCCCTGGTGTCTATCTTAAAATTCTATTGATTCAATTCCTCACCCTGCCTGCCCCCCCCCCCAAAGCCGGGACCGCACATCTTTACGTCACTTCCAGTGACCAATCCAGTGGACGCTAATAGGCCACACACCCTTTTTGCGTAGGTGGTAAACAGGCGGGTCCTCACAGGGTTTATTAATAGGGATCACAACAGTAATTAATTATGACTCTCTCCACACACCTATCCAAACATGTTTGTTCTGACATTGTTTTCCATACTGCTAAAATCACTCGGAAAAAATTGTTTTGGTAGGTTCTATTGATAAGACCCACGAAATCAATCAATGTCGGAAGATGGTATCCAGGATTTCTTAAGCAAACATGTGTACGCGGCTCCAAACATGTGTACGCGGCTCCCTGATTTAAAAGTGCAGTTTCACTTTTTTTAACTAGCACGTTTTCTTGTCTGAAATAAAACAGATTTTTACCCGCCCGCGAGATTCGATGTAAAATCCCGCTGGCCTGTAAAACCCACTGTATATTTCACTGACTAGTAAAACCTTAGGTAGACTCCACGTATTTGTAAAATCCGGATTATATCTTACCTACTTGTAAAGTCCTGCTACTGATAATATCACATCGGCATTGCAACAAGTTCAGACCATCTAAGGCAAATGGGTAAAGCAAAAAGGCACGATAAGTGGGTTCCACGTGAAATCAACGAAAACCAAAGACTTGCTTCATGACAATGCTCGACCACATGCTGCAAAAATGGCACTTCAGAAACTCACTAACTTGGGCTCCGAATCTTTGCTTCATCCACCATACTCGGTCAGTCGCCCACTGATTTCAATTGTTTCAAGGATTTGGACAACTTTCTAAGATAAAAGAGTTTCAGTTGGAGGGTAGATGCAGAGAACGCATTCAATGAATTTCTGGAGTCCAGAGCTTTATCATGTAGGCATAATACATAGCTTCTCTTCTCGATGGATTCCTATTGCAACTGATTAAAACATTTGTACCATGCAGAAACTCACTTAGATGTTTTTTGATCAACAAACTTGGCATTCAAAATCAGCCATTATTTTTCGAACAACCTAATAGTTAATTGAACGATTCACTTTTTCATTAATATTTATTTTCCTATAATTATTCGATGAATTAGTTTTATTTAACTGTATTGCTGATTCAATCAACGTTACTGCGAGTGATACGTTTAAAAGAAAAAGAGAAAACTACCGCTAATATGAATCCCTCCAAACTCGGAAAGGAGCTTTTCCCCCCAGAAATGTGGGGATGTTGAAGGTGTCTAAATTATAGCGTTGCCCTCAACCACAACGTAGAATAAGTGATCACTGGAATAGATCCATTATCTTAGCTAGAAAATAGCGAACATTGGATTAGAATAATGCTAAATCTTGAAATTAGGAAGATAATATTCACTCTGCAAGCGATGTGTTTTCATGTTGTTGTTTTTTAAATATAAAGACATTATTATACAATAATATATTTGCTTGAATTGATTTAGTGATGGGGTTGAAAAGCTTATACACATTTGAAAGAGAAAGGAAGAAGACAAAACAAAGTAATTCTTTCAGCATTTAAATAACAAATGAAGTTCCGACGCTTTTTGCAATGATTCATATTACTACTCAAAAGTAGCACCTCATATATAATATCTCATTATTAATATATCAAGTTTATTACATTTTTCATGTTGCTTAATAAATACCCCCTATCATTTCAAGACGATTGCCATACGCTCCCTTTCCTAACACGAGCCTGGTCTCTACTTTAACACAATAACTTTATTCGTTTACTCGCCATTACTCCTCCTTCTTTGAAAACTTGTGCGACACTCCCCGCACTGGCTAAATGCGTTTAATGATGGCATATATGCACGCATGTGACTAACTGACAATTTATGTGCACAGGTGCAAACGTGCTAGATACCTACAAAAGAACATATGTTTTAAAAAAGAGTTCTCCCGATCGATCTAAAGAACGATTTGTATTCACTTAATTTCATTGCTGTCGTAAAGGAAGAGAAGTGGCGCTCCATAATCGTCAATTCTCTACCATTACCTGATCAGTGTCTGAGCATAAAGCGCATTACAGCTGATTTGCTTAGCACCTATTCAATTTGATTTCTAAACCGTCGATTATTCATGTGAAGAAAAAAGGTTACCGCTGAATCGACACCCCGTAGGCCATGGTGAACCGTGCATCCTTACATTATTGCGAAAACATATTTTTTTTAAATAGATTTTTTGTCGCTTGGGTCTGCCTCCGATGACTGTGTTTAAACTACGTGACTTTTAGCGGACAATCAAAAATTATTTTGAGTCGAAAAGCGCCATTGATGTGTTATTCTGCATAGTTTTCTGTAAATTATTTCGTTTTTCAAAATTTGCATTCATGTTTTGATTCGCCAATGAATGCTTACGAAGAAAGATATTTTTTTTTTCATTTTCTGTTTCTATTCTTCTTTTCGCTTTTCTTCGTCCTTTCGTTAAATGTTTACACTTTCTTTCTGCATTTTCCTCTGTTCTTCCACGAGGTTTTCCTCGTTTGTTTACTTTCCCCTTTTTCTTCTTGACGCTCTTGGATGTACTTTTTTCTTTCTTTCTTTCTTTTTGCACTTATTTTTCTTTCTTGTCCTTCCTCCCTTCCTTGCTTTCTTCCTCTCTGCTTTTCTTTTTTTAGGTTTTTGTTTTGTTTTCTTCTTCCCTTTGAATCCTTCATATCACGCTTTTACTCTATTTCTCTTCGAACATCTTTTCTTTCTTTCTTTCTTTCATTTTCCTTTCTTCCTTCCATCAACCAGTCCTTCCTTCCTTCCTTCCTTTGTCTCCTTCTTCTCTTCTGTTCTTTTTCTTTATTGTTTACCCTTTTCTTCTTTTCTGTCTAATATTTGCTTCTTTTTTTTCCTTCTCTCGCCCTTTTGATATATTTCTCTTTGATCTTTCTTTCTTTCTTTTTTTCATTTTTTTGTCTTTCATGTTTTCTTTCTATTGTCTCTCTTATTCTCTTATTGTCTGTATTGTCTTATCGCTCTCATTTTTCTTTCTGTTTTCTTCCTTCTTCCTTTCTTTCCGTCTCTCTTCTTTTTTCTTTCTTTCTCAGTCTTTTTGTTTATCCCTCCCTCTTCACTTTCTTCATTTCTTTCTTTTTTCGTATTTTAGTGTCTTTTTCCTTGATCTTCTTTTCTTTTCATTTGATTTCTTTCTTTGCGATTCCTTTACTTCCTTTTACTTCATGTCTCATTTCTTCTTCTTTTTTTTCGTCCTTCCTTGCTTCTTTCCTTTCCTTCTTTCTTTCTAGTAACTCTTCATTTTCAATCGTTAAAAAGAATTCAAAATCAGAATATGAAAATATATGCAGAAACTAACCAAACAAAAACAATAAAAAAGGATAGATGGAAGCAGCCGATTCGTTTGAATGTCACCATTCGCCTTTTTAAAACTGATCATTTGTCGTCTACAGTCACGTGAATTTTCTTGTATTGAAAAGCGAACAGAGAACAAATTTCAAGAAGTTTTATTTTAAACCTTTTTTTTTTCAATAGTGAAAGACGAATGGGTTGAAGAAGGTGAAGAAGAGTTTTTTTTTATTCTCTTTTTGGTTTCCACGCCCGATTTTTTATAAATATTTTTGCTTTCCTTTTGTTCTACACTCTTCTCATCGCTCCTATTTTTTATTTCTTCTAAATTTCCATCTTTATATTCAACGATACATTTATAATGAATGCCTCTCTCCTAACCACCGACCCAACCCACATAACTCACAACCTCACATACTCTCACCTTCTCTGACTCCATCCCTCTGTCACTTCTCCTTTGACTTGTTGAAAGATCAACTCTTTTACTCGAATATGACGCCGGGAGCCATCGATGTTATTTCGTAATTTACGATTTTCTATTTTAAAGTGGTATCTTTGTCCACAACTGTGATAAAATCATGAACATTATACAAACCAATTTTATCTTGAGTCTCTTTTTATTGCGTTTAGTTCTGTCTTACTCTTTCTTTAGGTATTTTTTTTCTTCTGTAAATGAGAAGTGTGTAGATGAGTTAAAGGGTGGATGTGAGGAAAGCTGGTCGACAGAAGCTGAAATCATGCTTGACATTTTCACGTCATTCAGTTGAAACTAACTCCCTGAATATCGGCAGAATGAAAGTCACACTGAAAAGAATGGGAGGTGTCGTTGGAGAAAGTTGGATGGAAAAAAGAGACAAGAATTCAGGAGGGATGCAACGCTTGTGGAAAGGTAGAGGCAGATCGAGAGGAAGTGACGAATGCATTCAAAAAAGGGGGTAAAAAGGGCTTCTGGGCCAAAGAGGTTTTTGTGTAAGAAAGAAAGAAGGAAAGAAAGAAAGAAAGAAGGAAAGAAAATGTAGGAAGATGTTTTAGTGAAAGAAAGACATACGTGATTAAAAAAGAAAGGAAAATGGAGAGAGAAATGAAGACAGGCGGAAAAGGGTCAAGAAAGAAAAATGAATGAATGAATGAAAATATTAAAAATGTAGGGAAAGAAGGAAGATGTAAGCAACAAAACTGGAAAGAAAAAACAAACAAACAATGAATGAATAAAAGAAACGAAGTAAGAAGTGTTACCGAAAGAATGAAAAACGTGATGAAAAAAAGAAAGAAGAGGAGCGAGAGAGAGAAAGCAGACGGAAAATGATCAAGAAAGAGAAAAAGAAAGAATGAATGAATGAAAGGGGGGGAAGAACATTTAGTAAAAGAAAGAGAGAAAGAAGAGAACAGACGTAAAAGGATTAAAAAAAAAGAAAGAAAAGAAAAGAAAAAAAGAAGACTGCAAGAAAAAATGCTGAATGAATAAGTTGCTTCTCTCGCCCTTTGTTCGGCACTGATCACTAATAAAGTCCATATTTTCCACAAACAAGCGTGGCGCAAAGTAAGGGATAAATTTAGCATAAACATGCATTGCAAAATGAGCCCCCAACTAACAACCCATGGGGTAGGGGGTAAATAAAAAAAAATTTCTAGACATAATAACGAGTAAATGTTTGAATTTACAGCCATCAAGCTCTATTGGTGCGGTCTGTACGCATGATACATTCATACGTAGCCAGACCAATATAAAAACTGTAGAAACCTATGCTGACAGTTTTAGTGACGGTTTCTAATAAATGCAACTAGAATCCAGTATTCTCTGTCTGAAGACCATCTCGCAATACAATTTAAATGTGGCTATACTTATATCGAAAAATAAAATAGCAATCCTCTTATTCCTATTAGTTTTGTATACTTGTTTTAGTCAGGCAAATATTGAACTTTTGTAAGGTTCTTCATCCTCTCTATGTATCACCTCAGTTGGCTCCTAATTGATGGATAGAAGGTTATTACTCTATGGCGACTATTACCACTGCTGAGACACAACACATAACATTTATAAATTAAAATTGTAGAACGATTTGAGTAACGACGGCTTGATACGGTTTACTGTGCCTAATGTGATACAAGATTCGATATCGAAGTATCAATCGAGATACGAGATCACTTGCGAGATAGTACGAGGCTACTCACAACGTTTATTGCAATCAGCACAACAAGGCATGCATATAGCTATGTTTTGTGGCTCTGAATGCTAAATTTCTGGCAAATGTGTTTTGATAGAATTAAAGTGTTGAATGAATCAAACTGAGTATTTTTTCTAACCTGCTAATATTTTGTTTAAATCAGATTGAAAAGGATAACTAACATTGCTATCTGGAAGAGTGGCAAACTAGTTAGTTGAATAGCCTTAAACTAGACCAATGCGCATTTTGGAAAGAATACAAGCATAGGCAAGAAACACCAGTTTGTGCTTGTTCAAATACTTATGAACATGTACATACATATCAATATTAGTGTGCATGTCGTATATAGATATAATATCGTTATGTTGCTCATATATGTGTGTTATATTGATATAAAATAGTTATTTGGTTTATTTATGTATAGACTTATGAGCAGTCCTATGTATACAAAACAACCATCGTTTATATAAAAAGAGGAATGTTTTTAGTTATATATAGAA
>VCCN01003067.1:37260-50178 GCA_006491835.1 Architeuthis dux | reverse complement strand
AGTCTGACAAATATAATTCAGGAAGCAGCAGAGATGGTAGGCTATACATACGTAAACAATAACACAGGGAAATACTCTAAAACGAACATTAACACTAAACAGAGGAGAAATGTGAAGATACCAACTAAAGAAGACGAAAACAAAAAAGCAGAACTTAACAAATTAATAAATAAACGAACGAGAAAGGAAAAAGAAAGAAAAACACGAAAAGGATAGTAGAGGCTATCAAAAGAGGGAGGAGTTTAAAACACGCCCGATCTGCAGACAATACCGGCAAGCAACATATACTTGCACTCAAAGATAAAAAACGGCAAAATTATCAAAAATAGGGACAAATTGACAAAAGTAACGGAAGAATACTATGCAAATGTGTACGCTTCAAAAATAGACATACCACAAACCAATCAGCCCATAGATACTAGTGATATCCCAGACATCACAATAGAAAAAGTAGTATTTGCACAACGAAATATGAAACTTGGTAAAGCCACAGGCGAGGATGGCATAACGACAGACCTTCTAGAAGATGCAGGAGAAACATAGCACAATACATAAGAGAGAGAAAAGTTCCCCAAAACTTCTGTCTAGTAATAGTAATCCTACTCCACAATAAAGGAGATAAGCACGACCGTGGTAACTACCGCCCTATTACACTATTACCTAAGATATATAAACTATTCACAAACATACTCACAAACAGATTAACAGGGACTCTAGATGGAAATCAACCACGCGAGCAGGCAGGCTTCAGAAGCGCCTACTCAACAATAGATTACCTACATGCAATAAATCAACTAATCGAGACATCATTAGAATAAAACAAACCACTCTGTTTTGGCCTTTGTAGATTATGAGAAAGCATTTGACTCGGTAGAACATACGACAGTCTCCAACTCAATGCGAGAACAATGCGTTAACGAGAACTACATACAAATTATCCAAAAGATATACGAAAATGGCAGTGCAATAGTTAGACTACATAAAGATACAGACAAGATAAAGATAGCTAAAGGAGTACGACAAGGGGATACAATATCACCTAAACTATTTACAGCGAGCCTTGAAAGCGTCTTTCGGGAAAATGACTGGGGGGGAATGGAAATAAACAGAGATGGAGAATACTTAAGCAACTTAAGATTCGCTGATGACATCTCCATGACATCCGAAGAATTACAAAGCATGTTAGCTGACCTAAATAGGGAAAGTAAAAAAAGTAGGCTTAAAGTTGAACAGAACAAAGACAAAAATATTGTTCAATGAGAAAGTCCCCAAAAAGGTCATGGAACAATGTTTTAATTGATCGTCCACAACACGGCATGCTGGCAAAAGACATTGGTCACGTGGCGCTTTCTACTGGGTGACTAACGTAGATCGGACAGTATACAGAGAGAATTACAGAGAAAACAAATATTATCAGCTATTATTTATGACCAAAGTGTGTGTGTGTGTGTGTGTGTGTGTGTGTGTGTGTGTGTGTGTGTGTGTGTGTGTGTGAATGGCTTTTTGGAGGATTTTCTCACGATTATGGGATCCTTGGACGGCGGGGCCATGTACACTAAATAACCCTCCAGACTGCACGGTGGAGTTTTAAGGTGAAGTACGACGTGCGCAAGGGCGATCCCACCCTTTAAACCAAGAGTTTGCATCCTCTGGTCCACCGAATAATAAGCATATATATGAATGCGGGTGTAGGAATGTACTCAGTCGGGTAGAATGTACGGGTGCGGATCGAACACACGATACAGTTGTAATGGTCTATTAGGCTAACTGGCTAACCATTATCCCTATCATATTCTGCCAAAGAGTTATAAGAGCAGGGCACCCGCGAGGGTCGAATTCTTTACTCTGGCTAATGGCTTTCCAGACTAGCTTGCTAGCTATCGCTCTAACCTAAGCGTCCAATGAATGTGTGTGTGTGTGTGTGTGTGTGTGTGTGTGTGTGTGTGTGTTCCAGACCGAGGGATCTTTGTTCGCTATAACATAAATCACCTAGTACATCTGTGTACTTCTAAATGTCTGTATCTGTCGGATTCTTATCGTGTCTTCTTTAGCGCTATCATCTCCTCAAACAATTTTGCAAAACTTCCCCGAAATAATTCAGGAGATCGCAAGATTAAAATTAATAATTTTTATAAAATCAAAGCTGTCTTCAGTGTGCGTGTGCGCGTGTGCGTGCGTGTGCGTGCGTGTGCGTGTGCGTGCGTGTGCGTGTGCGTGTGCACGTGTGCGCGTGTGCGTGTGCGTGTGCGCGTGTGCGCGTGTGCGTGTGATTTGAATGAAACGTTTTCCTTTCCAATTGAAAAAAGATGACGGCAAAGTTTTCTGCGATGTATTCTTTTACCTACTTCCTTTGGAAGCAGTAAAAGACTTCCAGCAGAACATCGTATGGATAACATAGAAAGATTATCAACCAATCATCTTTTCCTGAATGAGGAAGCAAAGTAGAAGCTGGGAGACAATTTGAAAGAAAATAAACTATCTTCATTATATGTGACAAGTTTCATACGGTATAAAATTGAATCTGTCTTACCTGGTTATATGCTTACTTGGTGACGAAAGTTATCTTGATTGAATTTTGAGATAATAATCAAAAGGAAAGAAATGTGATCTATCATTAAATCAGATAGGCATGCATAAACACACGTATACGTATACACATACGTACGTATACACTCACACATACGTACGCATAAGCACACTGATATATCCGTATCTATTCTGAAGAGAATCTGCTATTTAGTCAGCCTGCATTTTAGCTGGTAAAGTGACAACCGGGCCCCTGTTTCATACCAATGGTCATACCCATAAAGAGAGAGAAATACGTCCAAACTGGCATGGATATTTACTAAACTTAGCATAGTTTAGTATAAGGTTATAATAGATAGAGACCACACTGAAAAGCAAGATTAGTTTCTAAAGCATCATTGGATATATCGATATATAGTGAACAGACTGAGATAGATAGATAGATAGATAGATAGATAGATAGATAGATAGATAGATAGATAGATAGATAGATAGATATGATTGATTGATTTGTTTAGCGGCATATCAACCCTTGATAAGTCATTTAATGCCGAAATCAGTTTGTAATCCCCAAAATAGTGTCGTGCGTCTTTGGTAAACGGTTATTTCTTTTTAAATTAGAGTCTTGCGACTTTGGTGGCGTCTGTTTGGGGGGGGGTCTCACCCCTCTGCATGGCATGCAGTCAGCATATTCTATGCCCCAGCCGGCCTCATGGGGAGGGGGGGTCTTACCCCTCTGCAGAGGATACAGTCGGCGTATTCTATACCCCAGCCGACAGGGCGATAGATAGATAGATAGATAGATAGATAGATAGATAGATAGATAGATAGATAGATAGATAGGTTATCTGAGGCATACGATAGATTACTAAACTAGATGTGTACATTCAGTGACAGATAAGGCTCGTATATGGAAATTACATAGATTGAGATTGATTGTCCAATAGTTACACGGAGAGGTTTGGAGATCACTATATATGCATACTGAGAGAGAGACAGAGACAGAGACGGGGAGACAGGGAGGTATTTATCTCCTAATTTGTGATACTAAATATTAAATAACTCAGATATCAAAATAGATATATAAATACGTAGGTACACGAATGAGACCGCAGCCTAATGATTAAAAAAGCATTTATTTACAGAATAACCTTCTTCTTTGTCAATGCACTTAATTCAGTGGAGAATATTAATCACATTGATCGAACATTATACAATGAAAGTTTCAGATCAAAGTTCAGCTAACAAATACGTGTCATTATTCACCCAAATCATAGATAGATAGATAGATAGATAGATAGATAGATAGATAGATAGATAGATAGATAGACAGACAGACACGGGTACAATGACTGTTAGTGGGTAGGGGGATAGGGTTCTAAGTAGAGAAAGCCTGCCTATGTTGAAAATCGGTATTCAAAATCTTGGCTTTTCCCGAGACTCGAACACCAACTAGGTAGATATTAAGCAAAATTTCATTTGTACAGATTTAAATTTGTAGAGCATCTAGCTAGGACATAATCTACAACTAGTGATTCGTTAGATAAAGAGGCTGGCAAAATTACTATGATGGATGCTCACAGCGGACTGTCAAAATAGAGAGATTGATTGTTATATAAGATGGAACTGAGATAGATAGATATATAGATAGATAGATAGATAGATAGATAGATAGATAGACAGACAGACAGACAGACAGACAGACAGGTCTGGTTAGTCATTCAATAGAAACCTTCAGGTGATCAATGTATTTTGCAAGCATGCCGTGCTGGGTGTGATCAATTAAAAAATTGGAAAAGGGGATGATCAATGAATAAGTTACATCTCTCGCATTTTGTTGGGCAAGGATCAAATTAGCATAAACTTACATTGCAAATTGAACCCACCCCCCCATTAAAAACATATCGGGTGGGGATTTCCACAAACAAATAAACGTTTTTCTAGACATAATAAGGTGTAAAACATGTGTTTAAATTGTCAGCCCTCTAGCTCCATTGGTGCTGCCTGCACGCGCGATTCATACATAGCCAGCCATCCAGACAGCCAAACCAACTTAAAAATTGAAGAAATCTATGTCGACAGTTCTGGTGACAGTTTTGCTTGACGGTTTCTAATAGATAGATAGATGGATAAATGGATGGAGAGATGGAGAGATGTTACTCGCTATTCCTTGCCAGCCCATACATACTTCTTACAACTCGAACGCATATGAATTCTCTAGTATGTAACCTTCTAGTACATTCACTCCAAATCTCCATCGAATTCCAGTCGTTTTATACTATTCGAATAAAGAATCCTTAGTTTATGTAAAAATGGATACCGGCGAATTTAGTTCATGAGGTTCGATAGAAATTCATACGACGCCACAGATTCATCGTCGCTAAGTTACTGACAGCTAAGAGGTTACATCTTACAGCGCTAATCCCTTGAGAAAAATAAAGCGCATTCCTTACGACTGAGTATTTCCTGGTACTTGAAATCGCATCAGATATCAGTGTGAGAGACAAACTAGCTATCGTTTCAACTCAATCAGTGAGCGCTGATACATATATGAATATCAGAGTGATATATATAAACAGATTGATATGAGATATGTATTTATATGTGTGTATATGTGTGCATATATACGCGAGTCTGTGTTGAAAATTGTTGCAAAGGGTTATTCACAGACAGTAATTGAAATTGAAACCTTCAATATTGAGACGTTCTTTTTTCTTTGCCAGCATTCCAGTTCTTTTGAAATTCACTTTACCAACATGTAAAGCCTTTATTAATACTGAACAGTCGAAGGTGGGTCGAACTATTTTCTTCTCTTTGAATAAAGTGTCATAGTTCTTTGAGGCGAAATATGCTTTTAAACGTTAAGGTATCCATGGGTTTAATTGACTGCTCAATAATTCTGCTTCTACATTTAATTCAAACGGTTTTATTGTATTTATTTCTATTGCTCAAATTTATATAAGCGAGTCTTTGTCAATGCCATATACAACCAACTTGTATAGATGAAATCTCGAAGGATTTTGCTAATTCGTGGTATTAGCACAGATGATGAAAAGTTTGCTATTAATACCCAAGTTTGTGTGTTTCCGTTGTCCCTGTTGTCGAATGTTGAAAGATAAAAGCGAGCTTTTGTTGATTTATCAAACACGGCGCTTTCAGTATCGAATAGCTTGGTAGATGAATACGTCGTCTGTTTCAATGGAAATTTCGGTCGGATTTATTGAAAAAATGGGCGCTACAAAGAGATTGATGAATAAAGACTAGGCATGAAAATAGCTGATATTAAATGGGAAAAAGCAAGACAACAAGAAGTAAAATAAAGAAAAACATAATAACGAAGAGAAAGAAGTCGGAAGGAAATTAAAAGGAAGGAGAATAGAAGAAAAAGAGGAGTAAATGAAGAAAATGAAGAACGAGAGTGAGAGATGAGAAGAAATAAAGTAAGAAAGAAGTTTTTAAAAAAGGCCTGGTTAGTCACGCAATAGAAACCATCATGTGACCAACGCCTTTTGGCAGATTGCAGTGTTAGGGGTGATCAATTGAAAAAAGGGGTGATCAATGAATAAGTTACTTCTCTCGCTTTTTGTTGAATCATTAAAAAGTCCGAATTTTCAACAAATAAGCGAGAACGCCGGGAACAAACTGGGGACCAATTTAGCATAAACTTTGTAAATTGTAAATTGAAGCTCCCACTAAAAACCTATTTTAGGGGGGATTTTCAAAAATTAAAAAAAACTTTTTTTCTAGACATAATAAAGAGTAAATGTTAATATTTTCAGCCCTCTAGATCCATTGGTGCGGCATGTACGCGTGATACATACATACATACGCACATATACATACATACATATGTACATACATACATGCATAGCCAGCGGGACCGACTTGAAAACTGAAGAAACCTATGTTGACGGTTTCTAATTAGAAATAAGCATGAATCAATGGGAAAAGAAGGATGATAGAAGAGAAACAAAGAAAGAGAGAAAAGGGAAAGAGATAGAAATATAAAGAAGTGGGGGTAGAAAGAAAAGAGGGAAGGAAAACGAAGAAAGGACGATTGGAATAAACAGGATAAAGAAATAAATATAAAAAGAAGGAAGGATAGAAAAGAAACAATGAAAGAAAGAGATATAAACATGTAAAGAGAGAAAGGGAAGAAAGAAAGAAAGATAAGGAAAAAAGAACGGAATGAAGAAACAGGTCTGGTTGGTCATTCAGTAGAAACCGTCGTGCGACCAACGCCTTTTGGCAGTATGCCGTGTTTGGGGTGATCAATTAAAACATTGGAAATAGCGGTGTTCCCGCCTTTTGTTTGGCGGTGATCAGTAAAATAAATAGTCTGAATTTTCAAAAACACAACTAAAGGACCGATTTAGCATAAACTTACATTGTACATTGACGCCCCCCCCAAAGACTTTTTGGGGGTGGGGTGCATTCTTTTTTAAGTTTTCAAGGATGTTGATGTTGACAGTTTTGTTCTAGGACATTCGGGAATTGTGCGGGTGGCCTAATAGTGAACGGTACGGAGAATGGTATTGGCGAACCGAGTTCGAACTCTGTCTGGTAAAGTGTGCATTTACTTCGTACGAATGCCCTTCAGAAAGGCATGTATCCACTTCTGCCCCAGGTATCGGTAAATGGGGCAGTTGGGGCCCTTTAGGCATGTCAGACAGTCCAATGTTGGGCTAGCGTCCAGGCTCGGTAAACATCAACAACTGCTACAAACAATGATTGGGTCTCCATGGAGAAAAAATCATTTTCTCATGTGCGACACATGAGCAAATGATATTTTCTCCATGGAGACCCACGTTAGCTGAGAACATTCAAAAAAGATTTTAATTTGGGTCTTTCAACTTTCTTTTCATCAAAACCCCAGTATTGTTATTGGTAAAGAATGGAAAATGTGTTTTATGTTGGACTGCTGCAATTGCTGATAAGGGAAAATATGTCATTTATGACAATCTTTGGATACTCGCAGATATGAGAACGGCCTTTGTGAATCGGCCATTTTGGATGGCTAAAAGTGGCTAGATTTTAAAAAATGACTCCGTTGTTCTCGATCTAAAGATACCGTTCTTTATATTTATATAGAAATATTTATTGATGTGGTGTTTCATGTTTTGAATTCTTTTCAAAATCCGTCACCATATATTGTTACCTTTTCCGCGTTAAATTCAAGACATATGGACGGTGTAACCTTTTCTCGGTGGCGAAACACCATCGCGATAATGACAAGTTGGCTACTTTCATTTGTCCCATGATTGACTTATATAACCTTAACTGTAAACCTTACCCGAAACACTAACCCTAAACTTAAACACTAACAAATTAATGGCTTTTATTTCCATCAGTGTGTTAATATCTGACCAATACGTTTTTGATCCTTTTTATGAGCCTTTGGAGCGTATATAACATGTTTAGTTATACAGTTACCTGGAAATGAAATCTAGACACTTTTAGCGATTCAAAATGGCCGTTCTACTAACTGCGAGTATCCAAAGACTGCCTCATTTATTAATAACATTTAACCTAATTACATTTGCATCCGTTTTCATCTCCTTTTGAAGATGAGATATTATTTTCCGAACAACAGCTTGCAAGATAATGTGTGATATAAAGTTTTGTCATGTTAAGGGCTCTCAAAATGTTTAACGCTCACCATAAGTGCATATGCATATAGGGATTATTAATGGATCCGTGGGTAGTAAAGAAACTTGGGACAGCAGAGCTATTGTGTTTTCAGGGACATTGAGGTAATGTCGTTTGTATGAACCAACAATGGATCGATAAGTACTTTGGTAAATTATAACAAATTAATTAATGTAGTTTGGGGAATTGTTAGAAAGGTTTGACAAGCCACGGGTACGTAGGTAGGTGCGTGCAATGAATTTACCGTATTTGATGGCATATAAGATATTTCTTATTTCAGCAGAGAATCTAACTACAATTGAATAAGTAAATAAGTAAATATCTCTATCGCTCCCCCTCTCTCTCTCTCTCTCTCTCTCTCTCTCTCTCTCTCTCTCTCTCTCTCTCTCTCCCTTTCCCTCTCTATGCACCGGGATTAAACGACAACTGGCCATTGTACAAAGTTTACATTCGCCAAATATATTAGTCAGTACACAAGACAGTGCAGCGTCGAGTTTGAATTGTTTTGTATCAGCGGTTCTCGAGAAATCTAATAAAGATTAATAATTATATACATTTAGATATAAACACTGAATAGAAGTAATCGAAATACTCTTAAGCCGTAGTTTCGTACGATGGACGGAAAATTATTTTACATGACAATTATGGCAGGCTGCTCCACACGCCACTTCCAAACATGTGCCTTTAAGAAGGACAACGATTTACGCTGAATTCATCTCAATTATCACAAACCCCACTTTAAGCTCTGGCCAATGTGATGCTGGACAACGAACGGTACATTTACTTTTGAGCCATATTTTCGTGGAATAAAAGGTGAGGGTCAAATACGATAATAAATAGTTGATATCAGTGTTAATATTACATTAAATGATGAGGCATCAATACTTTGAATAACATAGTTGAGGATTACCATGTATGCGATGATGATAATTCTTGCAGTAGTGAAAACTGATTGTTAAAGGTGATCTAGCGGTGGTGATGTCGACAGTGGTGCTGATTGCATTTAAATTCTTATTCTGAATTCTTTGCCCCTCGCTGATAGTGACTGTCAAGCCTACCACACCTCCAGCTATAAACAGCATCCATACAATCAGAACTCATCTCTCTCAGCAAACTTCTCCTCGTTTCGTACGTATCCCAACTCTTTTACGGCGACTTCGTTAAAAGAAGAAAGAAAATAAAGAAAGCAAAACCTTTTTTCTTTTTTTTTTATGCCCGTGGAAATCCGACATTTCGCTATTATGAGTTGTGATAACAATCGGTCATTTTCTCATTTTTATCTTTCGAAATGCTACCAAAATCGCTCATGCTGAAGGTTTTCGTTTTGCTTTGTTACTCATCTTTACCCGAAATTGAAAGAACCTCGTATTATAATCACATTTCCGTGAGCATCTTCCCGGGCGTAATTAACCATTTTAGGATTTAATTAGGCTTTTTATTGATTATTGAAACTAACAATGAACATTAATCCTTCCCTGGAGTTACATATGTTTTACTACAGAATGACTCTTGATAAATGAACAAAATCATCAAGACATATAAATGCTCATTAGCTTAATTGATATGTTGTTTTTTGTTTTGTTTTTTAAGGTAAACGAAGTAGTTTTATTATTCAAATCTCTGTAGAAATGCTACAAACAATATTACATTATAAAGCTTATTAATTACAGTATGGTTAACTGCAATGAATGGTGTTATGTTATTCAAAATCGCATAAAAGTTTAACGTTGAACTGGGACAATGCACCAAATAATATACGAACTCTGTCTCTAATTAGCAATATCTTTCGCTGTCTGTATTATGTTTTTACATATGAAATGTCGTTCTTTTTTAATAGTAAGACGAAGCAATGATATAAGCAACAGAAACGGTAAATATTTAATCAAAATATGACCCAGTTGAAGTGATAATCTTTTTCCAACGATCCGCTAATGATAATATGCCATCTCTATGAAATTTATTATTTAGATTAAAGGTTCACAAATTCAGCACGAATTATGACTTATCTATTATTGAGCTTTTAGACATTGTAATCAGTTTTCTCGTTTCTCCTTGATACTGAGTCAAGTCCATACTGACCTAATATTCTCAAACCCATACAGTTATGACTACACTACTTAAGGTTAGGTTTTGTCCATTATCTCTACCTACCTAATATTCGAACTAGAGCCAGCATGTAAATAACAATTTCACCAGAAGTATAGCTATATCTACTGCTGCTAGACAATCAAAGATTAGCTTACTTGGGTGCGATAACCATCAGCAAAAGTTCCTTCTTTCGTGAAAAAACAGTGTTAGTTTATTTGTGGACATTCCAGATTATTGTCCCATGATTATTGCAGTCACTTCAGTTTTAAAAGACTAGTAATTTTCCTGTGCAAAATTCTATTTTCTTGCATTTTTCCCATGGCGACAATCTACCCAAAAGCGAAATAGAACCGAATCAAATCAATTTGTCATGCATTAGAGTAACGGTCTCGTCGTCGTTATTGCCACAACGATTGTAAATAAATTGAGCCAGGGCAAAGCGTCAACGAATCCGTTACATCGATAAATTATCCTGTTCTGGTGGAAATGAAATGATTGAAATGTCGTGAACTCATTCACGCTGTTCTCGGTTCTCTATCCAAATAATCGGACTTATAAGTTTTCATTCGAGATTCATGCATCTTCCGTGACGTTTTTCATCGGTCGCAAATAGATTGCGTTGGCTTCCGCAGTGAAGGCCGTCTAATCAATTTGAAAACTAAATTCAACTCTCTTCACCTGGGAAAGGTACGTTCGAAATGCTGATGATTTGGCCAAACACGACAGAGGCCTAAAATTGTTATTCGCCTTTGAATAAAGAGGAGAAACAAGAAAAAAAAGTCATGGAAGAGATTAGAGAGATCCAGAGAAAATAAGTAGGAAGAAGGACAAATAAATAAATAGAAAAATGGAAATAGAGAAGGAGTGTGTGTGGATGAGAGAAAGATTGGAGAAAGTAGGGACAATAGATTGGGAGAAAAGAGGGAAACATGAAAAAGAGAGGTAAAATAAGAAGAGTGGGAAGAAATAAAAAAAGAAGAGAGAGGGGAGGAAGATAAAATAGAAAGAGATAGAATAAAGAGAAACGACAAAGAAGAAACACAAAAGATGAAAGGCAAATCCAACTCATATATTGTAGTATCGTCATGTGTGCTCGAATGTTCCCTTTCGACGAATAAAAAGGAAATCCACGATACACAACATCACTGCCATCTATTCAATTCCGTAACACTTTTTTTTAATCACTCCTTAACATCTCTCCCTTGTGTTTGGACTGGCAAATGATCCACGACTGGAGAAATGAAGAGACATAAAGAAGGAAGAGCAGATGAAATACAATTGCATAGGAAACCAAAAAACAGACAATTTGAAGTGTAAGGGGAATAAAGTAGAAGAAATAGAAAAATGATATGGAAATGAGAGAGAGGGTGTGTGTGTTTGATGGAGAGAGAGGGGGATAGAGAGAGGGGTTGTGCGCTCTGAAGAAAGGAGAAGAGAGAGAGAGAGGGGGGGGAGAGAGTAAACGCAAAAGAAAGGCAAACAGAGTACAGTGCCCAGATATCAATCTGATTAAGGATGCTTGATTTTAGAACCAGATCGTCTGGAAGGACAAATTGGTTAGATCTGATCATAGTAGTTTCTTCATTTAGGGAAACCTTTTTTAGTTCTGCTGCTAACCCCCCTCCCCCAAATGGGTGAATCATTCACTTTTATAATAAAAGCATGAAACTTTGCATGATAAGTAAACACCCCTGGGTGTAACATTTTTGGATGGGGGGCAAAGATTCACCACTGGAGCCGCGTATTGCGCATCTCAAAATGAGGCTTACAGTAGAAACTATTGACTGTCTTGCCAATTGTGCGAGTCCAGTGTTGCCAATTCGATGGGTTTCTTTTTCAACTTTTCGAATTTTGGAGCGGTTTTCAGTTTTAGTTTTGGAGACAAAGACTTCGGGTTGTATGTAAGTATCCTATCGAAGCTTGTACCGTGGATGTTTTCACTAGACCAAATTAATTATTTCTGGTGGCTATCAGTCCACTCTACCACAGAGAAATATTTCATACTATGAGCTGATCAGTTGTGGGTGTAAGAAGGGATGCCGTGGCAAATTCAAATGCTTGAAGGCTAACTTCACTGGTCTATGCAATTGTGAAGGACAGTGTAGTGAGGTCTGAGACTACATTCTAATTAGTTTAAGTTTAAACCCTCACAGCCTTAATTATAAGGCAGTGCCAAACTGTTTTAGGGCCTTTCCGCCCCCTCCGCAAACACACAAACTGTTCAAACACCCTTTGTATTTTAGCCATCCTGTTTTCATCGGCTACGGTAGCTCTACACGAGGAACTCTCAGCCCTCCTTATCCTTGGCCTCCCACGCCCTTGGCCACCTTGTTCATCTGGGCCCCGGTGCAATGCACCAGATGCACTCCCTCTCATATGCCCTGACGATACTGCTGAATAGTTCAGACAAAGTCCATTCAAAATAGAGCTTTGAAAATAACGTCTACCGTAAGCCTCGTTTGGGAGGGTGGGAGAGACTGTTTAAGAAGACAAGGGCAAGAAAGTGCGAAAAACTTGAGAATTTAGTATTTATCAACCACCTACGAAAACGGAGAGAAAGAATTCTCATGTATATAATATCATCTAGTCTAGCTTATCTGGGCACAGTCGAACATACAACTACCAACACACACACACACACTCACTCACATCTAT
>VCCN01003064.1:133885-150205 GCA_006491835.1 Architeuthis dux | reverse complement strand
ATCTCTATCATATCGGGTCATTTCTTCCGGACAACGTAATAAGCTTAATAACAATCCAAAATTCAAAAAGTCCAAATCTACATTAAATAGGTCATTTTAGATTTCGACCAAGCTGGTATGAAAACCCCCCCAAAAATTGCAGCAGAAAATACTTTGGTTCCACAAATGTACAAACTATTTATGTGGATACGGTTATATTACTTCAAGGAAATGTTTTTATGTTATTCTTAAAACCCAAAAGACCAAGTTGGTGAAGGAAGTTAGCCTGACACAAGACTCCAGACTAACCTTTTTCACTACCGTCACAGAACAGTCCCAAAAAACAATTTTAACTGTCCCGAAGGAAATGTAAACAGTCCCAAAATCAAAATGTTTCTTTACTTTGTTATTATCATCTATAGTTGTTAGTAGCATAATAAAAACACCATTAAAATGTTTAGGAAATAAATAATTGTCAAACTCCAGTCCAAACCTGGAGTTGACTTTGTTTTTCTACTATAATAAAAACAAGAAAACGACAAGAACAATCCTCACCAAATTTTTTTTTTCAAAGATATCTTCTCCGGACACCTATGGGGTGGTAGTGATTTCTTTTTAAAAGTATTGTATTTTATTTATTTTTTTTTTTTTTTTAAAATCACTTCCATCCCGGAGAAGACATTTGTTTGTCCCAAACACTTTTTTATGGTCCCCGGGACAAATGTTAATTTCAAGCCCTGGCCTGGCAGTAAGATTTATAGTAGCTAAAAGCATATCGCAGTCAATAAAGATGTTAAATTTACCTGAATAGGAATTTCAAGTTTATCAACAATATTACAAATCTTTCTTTGCATGTCTTCCATTTTGGTTCGGCCTGTTTGAACACCATGCTAAAAAGAGAGAAAAAACATTACACACACATAATATACAACACTAAGCAGATTAAAAGGACTAGCATTCCAAGGGAAATTATGAATCACCGTCTTAAACCGGTATGTTGTGGGTAGCAGTGATTAATTATTATACACCGATTTATTCAAACTGTTGTCTTCATCTTCTGGCCATTGTACCCTTCAGGCCTCTTCAGTTGCAGGTCATATTTAATAACATTCTCAGTATTTCGAACGACACCCATTATTCAATCCACAGAGATAGAGATTGTTCTCATTCCACTGCCCATGCAACCAGAGGGGATATCTCATATTAGTTAATTCTTCTATGTTAATTCGTCCTTGTGGTGTCGCTTCTGCTCGTTCCACTGTACCAGAGTATATGGATTTCACAGCCTGACCCAGGGATTGAACTCAAAACCACCAGGTAAACTGCATACACTTAACCAAAGCTTATATCCACATAGGACAATCAAGTGGTGTAATTATGGAGCCTTAAACCTAATGTCAGTTCTTTCCTGATCAAAGACTCCCATATGGTGTTCAATTCTATGCTAGGCTTACTGATGGTGTTATCAGAGCATGTGCACTGATTATTTCAAGATAAGGACAAAACTTTGAATACATCAGTGTATAATAATGATAATTGCTGATCTCATAAATTCAGACAGAAATTAGATTCATTGCTGCTCCAACAACCTTCAGTCAGAAGATGTTTTCAGGAGCTTAATTATATAATAGTAGCTTGTATGCTACTTTCTGGGTATCTTGGTAAATAAAGTATAGATACTGATACCCCACCCCTGCTTGCTGAGGCTTCCTCAACATGTATCTACTAAATTCAGCTGAGTGCCAGCTCTGCCCTGCAAACTAGATTCCTTGGTGATTCAACAGAAGAAAGCACCATTTGGACACACTCCTGACCTAACACTGTTTCCACTACCAATGGTAGTAGGTAGCACAGCTTGAAATTAACATTCTCCCGTCATCCTGGGGATGGTAAAAATGTATTTGGGACAAACAAAAATCTTCCCCAGGAACGGCTCCAGGATTAAAGAATTTTTTTATATAATTATCTCTCAGATACAACCACGATTCTTGGAAAGTGGGATAGTTTTCACTAGTCACCTAAGATAAAAAAGATAATATATTAAGACAAAGAAAAGAAATTAGTTTGCTAAGATAAATGGAATAGAGGAATCTACTGATGAGGAATGCATATGGATGCGAAGAAGAAAGGAAGAAAGACATACAACATTATTTTCCTAGTAAAGTCGCGTTTGATGTGTAGCAAACCAGTAGAGGAGAGGAGTTAAGTCTGTTAGGAATCAACTTTCCTTACCTCTTTCGAATCAGTTATATTTCCCTTGCCTATACAGGAAACAACCTCAGATATAGACTTTTCAAATCATTAATAAAGTAATACCATCTTTGGTGGTGGTGGTGGTGGCACGGACATTGTGTCCATTTTTAGCCCTGCATGTCCAATATAAAATTTTTTTTAAAAATGGACATCCAAAATGGTCACTAGAGTAGAGGTCATCTGGTAACCCGATTAGGATAATTGGACCCATTAAGATAACAAAAAATTTGGCACTACTGAACAAGAATGGTCCTCTTAAAAATAGAAAAAAAAATGTTGTATGTAATTTTGTTCTGCTTTTAATCCTCGGAGAATTTATCAATTTTGAACAAAGTTGATTTTTTAAGGTTTTAGGGTGGGTTCTATTTACAATCTAACTATAATGCTAAATTAGACCCTTACTTTCTGGAAGTACAGCTTACATGAATTATTTTCCTCTTGTTAGGAGATTTTTTTATTTTATGAATGCTCATATTTCTTTGTATTTGTGTAGAAACATTGTTAAAAACATTCTTTTGATTTGAAGTTCAAAACATGGTTTCAAATTTTTTTTTAAATTAATACACACACACACACACACACACACAGACATATGTATGTATACATACATACATATACACACAGATTTTTGGAACAGCCGTGTTCGATTTTGAAAAAAAATAATCTTAGCCCTCTGCTGGGGATAGTCAGCATATTCTAGGCCCCTGCCGACAGGGCCATTGATTTTATGATTAAGAAAGATGCAGACATAATGTCTGGTTTTATTTAATCACTGCTACCAAAGGTTTAGGTTATTCATTTGGTCACACATATCTATGTATCTATCTATCCATCAGGACATTGCCCAGCCCTAAACATTCATAGAAACTTGAAATTCCGTACACACACACACACACACACACACACACACTGCCCTCAATGCTTTTTTTTGGCTTTTTTGAAATTTCCCCTCCAAAATAGTGAAGGGGGGGGGGCAATTTTCAATGTAAGCTTATGCTAAATTGGTCACGGGTTTGTACCCTGCTTGTTTTTTTACATTTAAGACATTTTTTAGTGATGACAGTCCAACTTATTTATTGATCACCCCTAACACAGCATATATGGGTGGTGGTGATTCATAATTTCCCTCGGAATGATAGTTTTTATGATTTCCTGAAACGCTTACTGTACAAAACTAAAGTGAGTAAGTGTCTCGTTTCTGAGCAACAAAATGGTGATTTTGCTACAACAACTATCTTCATGTGACTAAGGATGGGAAGTCCTTCCACATTCTCCAGACATGTCCCCTTTTGAGACTATCACTTATTTTGATTCATGCAATACTCCTTGTCTGGTCAGCAGTTCCAACAAGGCCAAGACATCAAAAATTCAGCCAAAGAATTCATCAAATCAAAATCAAGTTTCATTATTTTATGACAGAGAAGAGAATTTAACTGACAGGTGGCAAAAGATCAGCAAAATATACTGATGATTGAATAATGATACTATAAATTTATATTAAATAAAAGATTTTGTCAAAGAAATGCTGCAAACTTTTGCATCAACCTAATATATTTGACTCAATCATATCTGGTATCATCATCCATCACTGAACTTTGTCATAGAATTAATCCCACATCAACCAACCCATCCTCAGGAGTTATGTGACCCTCATTGGGTGATGGTAAAGGTCAATTTCATACCTAGCTTAGCTGTGTTAACATGGTTATAGAGCAAAGCTGAAATTGAACAACCAGAGAAAGAAAGAAAAAGAAAGTGTGATTAACATAGGAAAAAAGAAAGGATACAATTTAGATTTAACCAGTTAAAGGTATTGTAGCCATTTTGAAAGGGAAGCTAATGAATTGAGCAAAGGGAATTTTGCTGTCAGAACTAGTAACTCTTATACACGTGTGAGTAATTTACATCAAAATTGTGAATACTTTAATTTGACTGAGTGCTTTACAGGGCTAAAAAGAAAGAAGAAAGAAAAAAGAGAATTTGTTTGTTTTGTGAATGGCAAGTTTCAAAAACCCTCCAAAATTGGTAGATACGCAATCTTATGAAACATGGGTGAAAGAACTAAAATTGTGAGAAATTTGCTCCAAAGTTGATAAAAAGCGGTCACCTTATCATTGGATGGCAGAATTAGAGAAGCAGCACTAGAATTACCTATTGAAGAGTTGAATGCAGATGATGGCCTTGACAAACTGATTACCAAGTTAGACTCTTTCTGAAAGATGAGCACCAGAGGACGTACTTAGCACATGCAGAATCTGAAGAATACCAGCCAACATGTCCATGAAAACCTACATTAATGACTTTGAGGGGTTTTATAACAAAGTTAAAGCCTTCAATATAGAGCTACAGGATCAAGTTCAAAGCAAACAGGCTGTTGAAAAGCACCAATTTAGAGAAAAGCAAAATAGAGCTTGTTAGAGTAATGATTACTAAGTTGGGATATGAGGAGATGAAAGCTCAGCTTAGAAAGTTAGAGGATATTGTTGTGTCGAACGGAGAGAACAGCAGTAATAGCTTATCCCAAAGCATTAAAGAGGAACCAGCAGATGCACTCTACATGCAAAATAGTAGAATCCGAGAAGGTAGAGGTAGTAGTGGAGATAATGATGCAGCCTCTAAAAGTAGCCAAAGCTGTCGAAATCCGAGTGATGAAGATGGAAGAACTACAAAATGTTTTATTTGTAAATCAATCTTCCATTGGATTAAGGATTATCCTCGTTGATCAGACTCACATTTCTATGATGATGAAGCACTTTATGAGGAAGAAGTGAACATTACATTATTTGCCAAAGGTCTCAACTCGACACATCATGGAAAGTTTCTTGGTGAAATAATCGTTTGTGCTGTGTTGGATAGCGTTTGCATCAGGAATGTATGCTCTGATCATTGGTTACACTGCTATATTGAAACACTTGAGACAGTAACAGGAAGTTCTGTTTCAGTGATAACAAAGTGTACACTTCACTGACTTGTGAAAATCCCAGCAAATATAGGTGGGACGTCACAGTCGAAACTGAGGTCATCCGTAATGATGTTCCTCTACTTCTCAGTAAAGATGCCATGAAAAAGGCAAATACAGTGATAAATTTTCAAAAAGATAAAGTCTTGATGTTTGGCAAAGAAATAGATCTCAAGTTGACATCTTCAGGCTATTATGCAGTCCCCATCAACAGACAAATGAAGACAAGTCAGTGCACTTCTCTAACATTCATAAAATTGATCAAGCAAATGATGCAGAGAAGAAGTTATGTCTGAAGATTCATAAACAGTTCAGTCACGCAAGTGGAATTAGACTGAAGAAACTTCTGATTGATGGTGGTATCGATGATAAAGCAATGCTGAAAACAATTGAAACAATTCACAATGATTGCTCGATATGTGTAAAATATAAGAAACCTCCTCCAAAACCAATTGTATGTGTTCCCATCTAAAGAATCTAATGAAATAAGTGTAAGACATGAACACACCAACAGACTAGCGACTGCTATTATTGAGGCAGTGCATAAATGGAGCCACTATTTGGCACGGTGCTACTTTACCTTGATTACCGACCAGAGATCAGTGGCCTTTATGTTTAATAGTAGAAGGCGTACCAAAATCAAGAAAGCAAAAATTCAGGAATGGAGACTGGAAGAGTTAATATTGACTTAACTTATAAGAATGATAAAAACATTTGGCAGAAAATCAAATGCCTGATGAAAAAAAAAAACTTATATAAAAGTTTTATTTGCTAACTTATCAAATAACTGTCAATCATTAACTCCGCTTGATGTCTTGTCGATAAAAGTAAATAAAAAAACCATGACTTTGAAATAGTCTCATTCTAATTAATAAAAAATTGTTATCGTTACTTTAGATAGAAATGTGGGCTTTTTTTCTTTCTAGCAAAGCCAATAAGAAAAAGAAAAAAAAACATAACTTATGGACAAAATCTTTTAAATTTTAATTAATTACGTTTTTAAAATAGGGTCCGTGTCGATGTCTGCTGGATTATTTTTAATCATTCGCAAAATTTCAAATATTTATTCTTCCAATGTTGTTTAAGATGTAAATTAAATTATTTTTGAGAAATTTCATTGTTTTTTTTTAACCTTTAAATGGTCAATGGATTAAAGACATCCATGTCAGCAAAAGAAGACCAAAGTAAAATTAAAAAATAACATAAAATTTACGTTAAATCAACTTATGTTTAAGTTTATTCATTTATTTACTTTTTGTAAAATGAAACATTCATATTTTGAAACAATGAACTGAAGATTCATTAGTAAATAAACCCAAAATAAGAATATCCGTCAAACAAAAAAGTTTTCGACAAAACATCAGTCAGCAAAAAGCCAAGTTGACAAAGCATCATTTCGGCAAAAAGGTTTTCGACAGAGCATCCGCATGACAAACAACTGTTGGCTGCCTAATGTTATTCGATGAAACATCCTGCGACGGTCAAATGCTGTGTCACTGGTTTATTTTTAGGATATTTTATCTTGCCTGGTTGTTAAAGTTTTTAGTATTTCATTTTGTGTCTAGGAGAGTAGAAGTTGATTTTTACTCACTTGATTTGTGAAAAATACAATTTTGTAGCCGCATCCAAATACTTTCTTCAATTTTCCAGGGATTTCAGGGAAAAGTATCCTTAAAAAATTTAAAAAAAAAAAAAAAAATTCTACAATCCTCAAACGATGGAAATCATAATTGAACTCATTGAACTCATAATTCAAAAGCCAAAAGTTGATTAAATAGGTTTTAAATTCTTGTATATCAAAAATCATAGTTTAGAGAAAAAAAATAAATAAATAAATAATATAATATATGAATATAAAAGAAAATTACAGTACAAAGTATTTAAAATTCAAACATTCACAACAATCATTAGAAAAATCTGCGACTTCAAGTGAAATAAATATCAATTTATTTTAGGGTGCGAAGACATTGAATATAATAATTCCAAGTCAATAGGAATTAAACATGAATATAGGGCGAAAATGGAGTTATCCTATCTTTTGTTTATCTGTGTGTATTCTCTAAGTAGCCAAAATGGTGCATTGTTGCCAGAGGTATTAAATTAAAGTACCCATAAAATGCACTAACTAAAAGAATGCAAAAAAAAAAAAAAAAAAAAAAAAAAAAAATATCCAGTGATTTGCAACTGAATAATAATAATGTGGGGTCTGCATTACACTCAACCTTGATAATAATGATTTGATTTCTATCTAATACTAAAAGTTTGATTCTGTTTATCTGTTTGTGACCTCTATGTAGCCAAAACTTACATTGAAGTCAGAGGATTTGAATTAAGGTACGCTTGAAATTCGTTAACTTAAAGAATGCAAAAAAATCCTGATGATTTGCAACTCAATAATATTAATAGTGTGGGGTCTGCGTTCGCACTCACACTATTAAATCCTATTTTTCTCTCAACTATCAAAGGGTGACTCATCGAGCCACAGGGAGGTCAAGTTTATAATAAAATGGAAAATTCATGCAAAACAAAACCACCAGGTGTTTTCTCAGTTCAAATGTAATTTGTCTTGTAACCATATATTTGGAGTTTGTGGATTGCTCCTCCATACTGCATTACCAGACCCTTGCTGGCTACTGGACTCTTACAAAATCTTTTTAATTAAAATAATGATTAAACATATTTTTGTGTCAAGTTTTGTGTCAAGTTGATTAAATTTAAGAAATTCTATTTTTACAACTTTGTGTAACATTGCAGGGTAACATTGTAGGAGTGTTCTGGTTTTTTTGTTGATGCCTGGTGAAATATTGGTGAAAGACGCCGAATAAATCAGATACACATTTCTTTTAACAGCTGTGGTATTTATTTTGAAAGAGCATACCTTCGCATGTGGACTGCACAGAGAAAGAGAGCATAAGACTCTGAGAGGGAAAAACTTGCAAACATCACATCTTAGTGGTACCTTTCCTAGGTGGGGGGGCCCTCTTAGGCTAGCCAAAGCTGTCTGTGACGTCTCATCCCTCAGTCAATGGCCGAGTGCCCTGAACTGCTCTCGAATTGGCAAAGATCTTGTATATTTATAAGAACCCTCCAGGTGAGATGTGGGGAGTGTAGTTAATTTGAATAACCAATAAAAACATTTTTTCAAAGATAGCCCTCGCACTTTTCAATTTTCAGAAATGGAAACTTCTGAGGAGTTTAATTTAAGGATTTGTTCTCATTGTCCCACCTGCTTCGGAGACATATCTGTTTTGATTAAGGTTTGACCTGAGGGTCAAGGCTCCAAGATTACAATGGCCCAGGTGTCTTGCCTAGCCTGGGAATTAAAATTCACTGCCCTAAGCTGTTTGTCTGGGTCATTGGTAAAATGGAATAACAATTCTGTTTCTCAATCTGTGAGAAATTTGATTCTACACTAACGTTTTTTTTTATTGTTCTGATTTGTACACCTAATTATTTGATAATTGTTTCATTATTAGTAGCAAATTTTATCTGCACAACAATCCCTTCTCCATTCACTGTCTCCACTTAGGGTCTGAGAAAAATAGTTGGTTTAAATCTTCAGAGTCTTCAATGTGGACGGTACCAACCACTAGTGGGTAATTTGCGATTTTAAGTGGGCAGTAGTTTGTTTTGAAGAAAACTGATTTTTATGTTAGGTGGGCGGTATCATGTCATAGTGGGCAGTGAGTGAAAAAAGGTTGAATATACCTGGTTTGAATAATGTCCAACATTAATCCTATCCATAATCCTGCCTTTTCTTGTTCATCAAACTATTTTCTGACTGATTTTCCATCATTCTTATCTGGGTCAAAGGCCCTTGTTTTTTTTTTTAACTTGAAGAGACACCTAAATAATGTGCTGATTATTCATTGTCACATAAGATATGTTCATAACAAAACATCCAAAATAACACACTCACTGGACACATACCTCCAATCATTGACATCCTGTGGAAAGGTTTTGCCCGATTTGGTGCCAATGATAGTTCCATCCATGTCAAAACCAGCTATCTGAAAGAAAATGGATTCAACACAGTTAATCAATACCAATATTATATAAAAAATGGATTAACCTCAATTTGGATATTGTAACTCTTTTGATAAAGAGTGGAAATGTATTTTAGCTGGGAAGTCAGGTGTTAAAAATGAAACCCTTATCATAATGGAAATAGATCAGGTGAGGGACAAAATAGATCAGGTGAGGGACAAAATAGATCAGGTGAAATCGGATCACATAGTGATCTTATGCGCTTCACCTTCACTCGTATTTTAATTATTTTAAAATGACTCATTTATTGGTTAACACTTCATTTTTTTAAACCCGAAAACCATAATAATTTTTATTTCCTAATGGGTTGGAGGGGAGTTCTATTTACTTTTAAACTATAATGCTGAACCTTTACTTTCCACCCGTTCTACAAAAGTATTGCTGTGAAGTATTTCAGTTACTAAGAAATATTTTTCTGGACATTTTGTATTTTTAGTTATGTTCAGATGAATCTTTGTATTTTGGAAAATGATTTTGGATAGTCATACGATGGACGTTAAATGTTGCATTCAGCATTATAGGTAAACGGTAAATAGAACCCCACCGAAGCCAATATTTTATTTTCAAAACTGATTCTTTGCCAAAACTAAGGTCTTATTAATTGGAAGCACAAAAATGTCTTTGGAAAACAAACAGTTTTTGTACTTTTACTGTTAAAATGAATCTTGACCTAAAAATACAACACAAAAAATTAAGATGAAGGTAACTAGTAATAAAAAAAACCTAATAATAATGCTTTCCACAACTTCATGCGATTAAAAAATAAATAACTTTCAACTATATTTTTTTAAATGACCTGGTTTCAGGTTTAGGCAGCTTGGCATTTAGAAAAATGAAGGGGGATGGTTGTAAACATAAATAAATTCTGACAGTTATATGTTGTTACTACTATTACTGAGATTTTTTAGTGCTACACCCTCCCAATGCTCTAACTTGAATAAAACAAATCCGGGTGATTTTCAACTGTTACATTATGCTTTAGGGGAGGGGGGGGGGTTCAATTTACAATATAACTATAACGCTGACCGTTACAGGTGACTGACATTTTCAGAATAATGCCACTCAAAATTGGCCTTTATTCTGGTTGGCTAATTTATTTTTAAATGTATCTACTTTAAATATGAAGGTTTTCCCTTTCTGAAGGAGTTTGACTGATAAACTCTCTGATTCCTGATAACTTGAGTATAAAACTAGGGTTTATTTTTATAACATTTTTTATAGATATAAAGAATGATATTCATATGGAGCAAGGCAAGTTATATTTAAAACTAGCATTCCAAGCGAAATTATGAATCACTACCACCCATATATGCTATTAAAAGTTGGGCTGTGATCACTAAAAAAAGTCTGAATTTTCAAAGAACAAGCGGGCACAATCTAGTGACCAATTTAGCATAAGCTTTCATTGAAAATTGAACCACCCACTAAGACCCTATTTTGGGGGGGGGAATTTAAAGGGGAAAAAAAAAAAAAAAAAAAAAAAAAAAAAAAAAAAAAAAGAAAAAAAAGCATTTTTCCCCCTGAGTGTGTACAAAATTTCAAGTTTCTACTATAAACAGTTAGGGCTGGACAAAGTCCAGCTACATAGATAATAGATACATATAAATGTGTGACCACATGAATAACCTAAACCTTTGATAGGAGTGATTAACTAGAGTCTTGCGACTTTGGTGCAGAAACAGGTGGCCCCTTTATCCTCACCTTCGCTCGACTGGTGAGACCCATTTTATTATAAACCATCAACTGGTTGAATTGGTTCCACACACTCTTTGGACATGGATTACCATTGGTATTGCTCTTCTCATTTAATTCGGTTTTTGGAGACTTTTCCGATTCTTGTTCCGGTTTCAGGGTTTTCAATTTTTGTTTGATTATTTGTACCTTCAAAATAAACAGACAAAATAAAAACACATTAGGTCAAGTATAATGCTCTCCTCTATATTGATAAAGTTATAGTTAAGTTCTGAGGTGATATATCATGAAGGAAAATGTATTAAAAATTAATTATGTTTGGTAAGGAGAGACTATCTAGTGTCAAGAAAAGTTCAGATTACTGGTAAATCCTCTAAAAATTAATTTCATTATTGCAAGTATATATGAAATCAAGGAATGGATAATTTTATATCTGACAGAATCTGATAATTATAAAGAGATTTTTTAATTGGGGACCTGGTATCTGTGTTAGCGATTGCTAAACAGGCAGCCTAGATCATATAAATGAATAAAGAAACAAGCACTGTGCAGGGATCGAACATGTGTCCACCCTGGAAGCAACCTTATAAGCATACTAAGGTTAGCATAAATTCCTAGAAAATGGAGTACAAACTAAAATAACCATTACAAATATATATCAAATAGGTGAAAATATAACTGCAATAAAAATAACTAGTTGGCCTGGTGGTGTTGTATATATTATTTTACAATGAATTCAATGTTGCTTTTTTTTTTTAGTATGAGCAAAATTTTGTGCAAGACATTCAATTGGGAGTGATATGTGGATGTGTCTCTCTGAAACGGTGCCTAAAAGTGTGTTACCTATTGGAAAGAGCCAAGCTCATCCATCTCATTAAAATGTGGATGTGTTTCTCTGAAACTGTGCCTAGAATTGAATTACCTATTGGAAACTCAACCATCTCATTAAAAATGTAATATTAAGAAAATAATCTGAAAATATACTATATTTATTTAAAAATCAAACTACATAATTTCTTAAACCCCTAAAAATATGGGAAACCATATGTGAATTTTGCACACATATACAGCCGACTTGGGGCCTACTGGAACTGTTTTAGGCACTGGATAAAGTCAAAAGTTCAAAAACGAAGTGGTTCAACTGAAAATTGACCATTGTAAAATAATATAATAGATAAGACAACTAAGTATTTTTAATGAAAACTCAAATACAAATTTTGAACTTTATAAGGTTTCCATTACGAATGCTTAATGATTTTTACCCAATTTATTAAGTTAGTGGGGTGCTTACTAAAGAACGATGGTTAGTGTGCTAGTCATGCAAAACTGAGTTCATTTTTCACCAAATACCAAACTTGGCTCGCTTTAACAATCAAGAGCCTTGAAATAGTTCATAAAGATGATGATGATGATAATAGTGAAAGCAAACAAGATTATCGTTTTGCTTGTTTATATCAACCAGAAAGCAGAAATGAAAGAACTAAAGATTTACCGTTTCATGGTCTTCTATTTTATCTTCTTTTGATGACACCAGCATTTGACTGATTTTCTCCTGCTTCACTTTTAACTTTCCATTCTTAGAATGACTTTCAGAGTTCTTCAAACTGTTCAGACTACTTCTTGCCAAGGCATCTTCAGGATTTGGACCCAATTTCTTTCTCTTGGCAGGCTTCTTATCTTCTTCTTCTTCTTCCGTAACCAGGTGCCGTTTCTTTTCTGATCTCTCTTTACCCTGCAATAATTTGGGCAAGTTGGAATAATGTTTCCTGACTTTTACAATGTGTGGATACTCATTTGCTAGTATGTGTAGGGTTGCTGCGATGGGCAACCGGGTTATCTCCCCTTTAAAGAGCTCTCGGTCATCCACAGCTGAATTGTTGCCGCCCAACTGTTTAACCATCACTTCACCAGATTCCCAATCAGCACAGATCTCAACTAAAAGGAGAAAAATCCAGTATTATATTGAGATACAGGAATACCTTGATTAGTGCAGTTGATTCATTCCAAAATGTTCTGTTATCTCTGGTTTTATATTGTCTACTAGTGGGGCTGCTTAGCCGATTATGCATTTTATGATAAAAGCATATAATTTGGTACACTTATAGCCAAAGGCATTCCAAAAAACTTTGGATATTGAGCCATCATTAATTTTCAATATGTCGCCCATGGCCGACTTATCAGTAATGGATATAATATGACATTGAGGACATAATTAGTTGAATTTTATACCATACATAGTTCTTGGGGATTGCCATTTGGATAATACATGGCTGGTAATTGTGATTACAATAAAATTGCGTATACTAGTCTGATATAGATGATCTCAGTGTCAAATCATCAGGCTGTGACACAAACTTTGGTGGCCAAAGGGAAAAGACTGTGTTGGTTGTATGTACTGTTCATCCAGAGTTAACACATGCCCTGTTGAAATAATCTTCTGCTTCCCAGATTACATACCACAGGAGGTAATGGCCACGATCGAGAGGTTTATTATCCTATGATCTATGGCCGAACCAGCACGTGCACAGAAATAGGTACGGAGGATACTTTTTGTGGAGAGGCACAAGGTGCAGTCAATCCCTCCAAAAGAATTCTGCCCTAGAGGCGCATGTTAAGAGATCATCCGTACCAGGGGGTCATATGCTAATGTCCCCACTAGAACTACCTTCACTGTGTAGATGTGGCTGGTCAAATACATTCCGATAGGTATTCTGAAGTGTGGTGGACTTGCCTACCAGATAGAGGCCAGTGCAGCTATGAACGTGTCTCCTGCAAATGTAAGAAGGGTTGTGTTAGGCAGCGCATGTGCAAAAAAGATGCCTCAGACGTGCAGTGTTACTGTGAAGGGGAATGCTGAATAAACTTTCCTGCTATAGACCCTAGCTTTGGGCTGTTATTGTTATCACTCATTTTGAGTTTTGAATTGTAAGATAGAAGGAAGCTTCTGGGCAATTCTAAAGTTCCAAATTCGAATTCTGCATCATGAAAAATGTGGTGACAGGTCAATTGCATCCTGGACATTTGCATCCTGTATTTTTTGCGTCCCACTATATGTAACTATTATCGAGTAACAAACCCCATGTTATAATAGTAGGCAAATGAGGGGTACTTAAAAACAACCCCCCCCCTCTCTGACAGGGTACATGATTACAACGCGTAAATATCTTCTGCATTTAAGAAGACCTTGTTTTTTTGCCATTCTTTCGGCATAGAAATTATTCATATATATTCATCAAATTAAAACTATGCATTTATTTTTTGTAAAACTTAAAACTATGTATTTAGTTAAATATGTAGTTTTAATTTGATCAAAAACAACTATTTCTTTTACAATCAAAAGTTTATGTAATCAAAGTGAAATCAAGCTTATTTTTACAAAATATAAGTAAATACCTAGTTTTTTTAGGAAATATGATGAATCGGTGAAGTTGCCTAACATATATATTTAAAGCAAACAAGAAACAAAACAATAATTAAAGGAAATTATTTACATATATTCATTCACAAATATTTAAATCAAATTTGAATTATTTCCACCTTTGAGAAATTTTTTTTTTTTTTTAATGACAAAAAAAATTATTATTCTTTTCTTAAAAGAAAAAAAAAAAAAAAAAAAAAAAAAAAAAATCTTTTCTCAAAACAAACCAGTTTCTAAAGCAGAAGATGTTTACGCTAATGGTTTAAAATGCTGAAAATGGCAATTGAGGGACCTTTGACAAGAAATAGCCAATAACTTTGTAGATAACTAAATAAAAACTTTTGGCAAAGTAGGACAAATTAACCTTTTTTTTACCTTTACATTTCTTGATTAAATTATAACTGCCTTTTTATTTATTTTTGTAACAAAAAAAATGAAAATCAGAAGTTTAGCAAAGTCGAACAACTTAACCATCAAAAATGGATCGCATCATAAGGACTGATTTAACCAATCACCGCTAAAGAAGCTAACATTTTTTTTTACTTTCATACAAAGCTGGCTGGCAATAACTGAATATTAGTAAAAAAAAAAAAAAAAAAATATTTCTTTTTTTTTTTTAATTAAATCAAGTATTGTAAACCATTTTTATTAATTTTTGACTACTATTTACCTTCATCTTAACTTTTAGTTGTTTTTTTAAAAATTACAATTCAACTTGGTTTTAGTAAAAAAGCTATTATTATTCATTCATTGTAAAACCATTTAACACTGTGATTTAAAAAAAATTAAGATGAGGGTAAATAGCAGTCAAAAATTAATAAAAATGGTTTACAATAATTGATTTAATAAAAAAAATAAAATGAAATAACAGTTTTTTACTAAAGCACAGTCATTGCTGTGCCAGCTTAGTATGAAAGTAAAAAAAATGTTAGCTTCTTTAGCGGTGAATGGTCAGTTCAGTCCTTATGATGCGATCCATTTTTGGTGGTTAAGTCGTCCTACTTTGTTAAACTTCTTATTTTCATTTTTTTGTTACAAAAATAAATAAAAAGGCAGTTATGATTTAATCAAGAAATGTAAAAAAGTTTTGATACAGTCTTCCTTGTTTTGATTAAATTAAATAAACTTTTGATTAAATTATAACTGCTTTTTTTTATTTATTATTAAAATTATAACTACCCTATTCATTTATTTTTTCACATACCACCCCATCCCAGTGAGATGGGAGGGGGTTGTTTATAAGTAGCTCTGTCGCAAACGATGCACCCCTCATACCTACAATTATAACATCGGGTTTGTTACTCAGTAATAGTTACATATAGTGGAATGCAAAAAATACCAGACACAAATGTCCAGGGATGCCAATGACCAGGACACAAATGCCCTAGTACCGAAAATGTATAATGTGACACCGAGATCATCCATATCAGACTAGTCTATGCAACTTTATTGCAAGCCATGACTGTCAGTGTCATCTTGAATTTTCAATGACTTGTATTATCCAAATGCACACTTTAGACACCCCATTTTAAAACGTAAATTAAAATTTAAAAGTTTTTTCTTGTTTTTGTTGGAAAGAATAAAGTCCAAATATGTGTCCAGAAAAAAGAAAAAAAAACGTCAACATAGAATTGTGCTCTTAAAAGTCAATTTAAAGTTTTAAACTATAATTTCCGCCATTTTGTTGATCATTGTGGAAATTTTTTAAAATTTGAAGTCTGTAATTTAAAAATATTTTAAAAATCAAGAATTCTTCCGATGTTTTTTTAAGAATTAGATATACTTAGTTTCATCATTACTGAACAATCCTTAACCGAATAATTTTCATTCAAAAACTACATAAAAACCTTTTTTTCACAGGGGGGGTTAAATATCTGTCAACACCTTCTGTTTACCACCATAGATAAGAAATGTTAACATGTGCACATGAGCTAATTACTTATTACGGAAGTCAGTATTTGTCAATAAGCAG
>VCCN01003064.1:103531-122478 GCA_006491835.1 Architeuthis dux | reverse complement strand
GTTTGGAAGAGACATCTTTCCACGTGTGTCAGATAGGTTATTTTTTTTGTTTTTTGTTTTGTTTGTGTGTGTTTTCTTTCGATCTCATCCTCGTCGCCAAAATGTTGTGTTCTTGTTGTTATCATTCAGAATTCATAGAAGCCTTTAGCATCAGCAACAATATTCTACAGTACAAAATGACAATTATAACTGTCATAAAAAACAACAGTTTGCAAAACACAATACCATTGAATAAAAAAAAATTGTACAATTATCCTCAAAAAACAAAAATAGACAATTCCGAAAATTGCAAGGTCTCATTGAAAAACATAACAGAGGCATTCCTCTTCAACATAATGTTGTGTTCTTGTTGTTCTTGTAGTAGCTGTGTGAAAATAGAATGCGTTTTGATTCGTAATCTGTTTAAGCGTATTAAGAAAAGAAGACAGAACAAGATAACACGTGTGATAGGGTTGATTAGACTGGTAAAAAGTGACCCTTCCCTGCTCCCACTTCCGGCTCGCGCTTTTGGGACCGGAAGTGGAACAGGGATTGCTGGGAGCTTCCTCGGCATGTTTATTTATACAGATATATTTATATAAACATTATACATAATGATACAATGGAAAATGAACAAAACCACATCGGCATGATTTCCTCTCATGCTTAAAATCTTAACTACATCCGGGGACTTAACACCTGCCCCGCCCTTTGGCTGCATGTGGGCACGGAGAGTTCAGTCAGGACCTTTTTCACTTATTCGGTCCCATCGCTTCAAACCGATATCCGTCGACGCCACTACAAACGACTCCTTCCAGGTGCGGAGAAATTTGAGAGAAAATTGAGTCATTATTTTCATCAAATTACGGCCAGCATTCGATATGCTGAGCCCAAACAAAGGCACCATTTTCCATCAATTAATACAAAACAATCTGTAGACCTTACTCGTTTCCTCTTCTTAGGGATCTCTTCCGCTGATAAAAAAAATGGTAAAAACCTCATCGCTACAAGGCTAAATTATTGTTATAAAATTCGCTGTCTAAAGCGAGAAAGTCCAAAAATTCTGTAGCGGTCACTTTATAGGGTTTAGAATAGCAAACTGGTCTTGTCACTTCGACAAGGGTCAGCTCTGACCCCTATGAAGTACGCAACTAATCATTAGCTCCCTTTTTGCGTGACGTCAACACGCCTATAAAAACCCTTGTCTATCCAAAATCATGGCCTTTTCGTAGCCTGTTTTCACTACAGCGCTATCCGTGTCTATTTCTCTGGCACGTAAAACATCCCCTCTTTTTACCTAAAATCTTTGGTCATACTTTCTCCATTCCTTTTCGCCAAAACTAGGAATAAATGCCTCACTCATAGGCCTTTCCGAGAATGTTTAACGACCATCTATAATATAGTTTCTGGTAAAAGTCAGGTTTAGCGGAGCAACCCTTAAAAGTCTTCCTGACCAAAAACCATTTCCTTCATGCCTGGCATTTTCTCTACTTTCTGTCAGAAGCCCTCCTTTTCACCTAACACCGATTTCTTTTGTGAGAGCAGACATATTATTAAAGAGCTCTAATCGCCTACATAATTTAGTTTTTATAACTAACACTGCCGTCTCACAAAATACATTTCGGAACGTGAAAAATGGCTAGAGGCAAAAGTCCCTCTTTCTTTCTTTTCTTTTCTTTTCGCCATCATCTCCCAAAAACAAATTACAATATGCATATATTCCTTTTTCCTTTTTTTCCCCTTTTTTCCCGTACATATTATTTTTTATTAAACATGGCCTGTTTAAACTTTAAACCCGACGCTTTTGTGTTTTTCATTCTTTTTCCTTTGTTCGATTTTACCGCCAAAAACCATACGGTCTTTTACGGTCCTTCCTCTTTTGACCCCTTGACCTTTCCTGCTGCTACTACCCGCTCCACGTGGTGACCATTTTTGCCATCGCCGTCAACTGTAGAAACGGTACTCATTCTTCTACAAACCCAAGTAACATACCCCGGCCTCACCATTCATTACATATCCTACTTCAGTTTTATTTAGTAACCCTTCTTAACATTTATTTTTCCCTTACTAATAACCCACCTTGTAGAGACCAGCTTCCGCTCTACAATACAACCGAAAAGAATGTTCATCATCATCTTTCCACATTTCATTCTAACTTTAACCTATTTGTTTTCAAAATTCCTATAATTTATAATTAGTAAGCTCTCCTTATTAAATTTCAAGGCTCTATGTAAAAAACAAATGGAAATCGAAAGTCAAACTCAGTATTTCCAGAGCCACATCACCTTTTTGCCGTGAAGTGTAAAAATATATGATAGATACGATTTTAAAAGAGAAAGCAGTCATACCTGTCTGCCTGATTACTGTTTGACAACTCAAAATTCAACAATATTCTGGATGTGAACATTTACGAGTGCGTTGACAACAGTTTTCTCAGCAAAGTTTCACAGCGTCGCTACTAGTAAATTCGAATAAAAATAACAAAAGTACATTAACATGTAAATACATTTTCAACAATCCTGATCATTTTTTTAAACAATATAACAGCTTTAAATATCTAGCACAAAAGGAGCATGAAATATATCAAAACAGAATAAAAAATGTTCATGTTGCCACCTAATCGAAATGTCTCTTCTCTCTCCTCTCCGTGTCCAGTCAGTCATTTCTTTCTTTTTTCCCCTCTTTCTTTTTTTGTGTGTGAGTTTCATGTATATTGTCTATATTTTTTTTCATATTGTGCAAGCAGTTGTCTTTCGATTTTTTTTCTCATTATTTTTAAAAGTTTTCAAAACGTACCTTAATTGTCCTTTTGTTTTTCAAATTAATTCTTTCATTTATACTCTGGAACGTGAATCGTCGTTTCTTCCTTCTCTCTGGGACTCTCACATTGTGTGTCCGTGGCATTTTCTTTCTTGAATGTGATTCGGTTTTTTCTTCTCATGGTTGGTTCTGTTGGCATACCCTCGTTGTTTTTCTTTTCGGTTCCCCAGGTTGTTTCAAAATACATCTTGTCGGCGTATCAGGTCAGCAAAAGCACCAAATCGATGTATGTTGTATAGCGGGGTAAATGTCCTAAATAGAAAGGAAACTCGAAGACTTGCTTGTAAAAATATCTGGACATATTTTTTATTTCAGAGTATACATCTTTGTCGGCCGGAGAGTGAAGAGTGGGAGAGAGATGATGGGTGCCAAGAGACCGTTCCCAACAGGGGAACTTGGTCTTATGTTTTCCCAGCCCTAGGCGGTCTGCCTCCTGGCTGCTTGGGTCCTCTCTTGTCTGTCCCCAACAGGGACAGCCGTCTCGGGCCTTCCGGTTCCGCTGATGTCTGTCTCTTCTTTGAGTGCCGAGATTTCTGTCCGCCCCCGAGTTTTCTATTCGGGCCTGCTTTATAGGTTTCTCTAACGCCTACGCAGGTGGCATTCACCGGCCCCCATATCCTGTTTTGGACACCGACGCAATATACCTATTTCCTAAGGTGACCGGGGTCACTTACATTTCCGCACAGGTGTCTGACCCAGGATAACCTTTTCGTGGGAGGATATCATAATATTCCTGCCAACAAGTTAGTTTGACGCTTTGCCATATCTTTGCAGTTTCTAAATCAATCTACAATGAGGAACTGAGTCAACAGCATTTTTTAAATCTAGGTATAATGCATCAAAAGGAACTCCCTCATCATACAATTCTGTCCACACTTTGAGCGTAGTAAGCAGATTCGTTAGACAAGATCTATCCCTCCTCTAAAGCCATGTTGTTCATCACACAATATACCTTTATTCTCGATGAATTTAACAATTCATTTCTTCACAGGTTTCTTCACAGATCTTACACACTTGCAAGGTCAAACTCACGGTCTATAATTACCAGTTATGGCTTTATCACCCTTTTTAAATATAGGTGTGATATTCGCCATATGTGAAGCTCCAATATGCACTGTTTACTGGCTGTTATAGATTGAGGGTCTTAATGAAGCGGTGAGTCAAGAAATCCAAAAGAAAGTAAGATGAAGCCAAATAGTAGTACAAACTTAAGAATAATAGTTTACAATACTTCAACCCCCCCACTCAAAACTAATAGAATAATTACTTACAAATTTTTCTAAGAAAACCACCTGAATTAGCACTGAGTCATGTGTACGTACTGTTCACCCCTACACCACGTTAGCTTGACTATGAAATGAATTGCGTCAAATTATAGTCAATGAGAAAACAGGTGTTGAGTGAACCCTCCGTTCACTATGAACAGAATTACGTAGAATCTTTGTCAATGAAAAATGAGGAGTGTCAGACGGAAACCCCCCACCCCGTCACAATGATTTAGGGAGTCAGTGGCGGACCTATATTTTGGGGGCCCTGAAGCAACAATAGAGCAATATCAAACAAGGTTCGAAGCACTGAGGTCTGGGTAACCAGTTATCTTCTTCAATGGGGTTTGGGTGAATCCATAGCTATTTACTTATTTTTTGTTTTGAAAGCAATTTTGGTGGAATTTCCCGAGCTTATTTTGGTATGCATAGACTACAATGACACAATCGCAACATTGTATGTGTATTGAGTTAATGTAGTTGTTAACATTTGTAAAAAAAGTGGATTGTTCTCATTTTATTAGGTCTATCAAAAGTTAAGGAAACGTTATATACATGCAGCATGGAATGATGAAATAAAACATAGCAAAGATTGCAGTGAATATAATTTTATATTTTAAACCCCTTGGAGAATAACTGGAGCACATTTTACAAAATAATCTTTTTTCTAGCAACATATTCATGTACAGTTTTTTTCTAGCAAAATATTCACATACAGTTTTATCATATGAGAGCTTCCTTGCAATGTGCATCTAGCAATCCTGGATGTGTGTGCCACCCATCTCATCTGAGATGGGTGGCACACACATCCAGGATCGCTAGATGCAGACCACACGGATATCTGCAGGACTTCTGCCATGTTCAACTTTCTTCTGAAGACGTCGCTAGCCCCGACGAAATGCATTAAGATGTATCCTCGTGATAATAAACATGTTTGAGATGTAACAAGCTTTCTCACTCTTTTTCCTTTTCCACATTGTCTAACCATACCCATCATTCTGTCGGATTCCCTCACATCCACAATATAACATATGTATATATATATATATTTTAAGTAATAATTTCATACATTTTTCATTTCATATAAAAATTATCAATTAAATGTTTCTATGTTTAGAAGGACGTATAATTATGCAAGTTTGATCCTTCTTTGAGTGACTTGGAGTTTAATTTTCTTTGAGCATTGAAAAAATTCCAATGACCCAAAATGCCTGCCCACTCAACATCCTCCCCATATGATTTTTTTTTGGAATGTATATGCACCTCATCGTCATCGAATACATCATCATTGCCACTCAAAGTATCATTGTTTGAATGATGAGATTCTCTATGATTTGAGTATGCAAGAAAACTAGTTAACATATTCTTAAATGTTTAAGAAATAAAGAAAGCTATACCAGCTATTAAATGTTCAGGTTTTTTTTTCTATTAAAATTTTTAATTTACAAAAAAGAATTATAAATTTTTAATTATGTAATAATGTTGAAAAAATAAAAATACATATAAAATATTGGTAACAAGTAGAACTTTTTATTATTTCTTAATATTCTATTTTACTACATGGGATTAAACATGATGGTGTTCAGTTTGTTTTTTTAGTCACTGTAGTTTACTTTATAGTAACTGTATGGCAAAGCTGTTAAAGTATTTGTAACGAGTACACAGGTGTGATCACATTGAACATACAACGTATCTCAACAACACTCCCAAGCGCCCATAAACAGAACATTGCTACCCCCAAGAAGTGTGTTGGCTTAGATATTATCTCTGTGCTTGATTTGTACAAAAACTGCATCGAAAAAAAGTTGCTTCTGGGGCCCCTCCAAGATTAGGGGCCCTGAAGCTTAAGCTTCATTAGTTTAATAGCAGATCCGCCACTGGGTAGAGTTGTTGTCATAGATACAAGAGAAGTGGGAGACGGAGAAATCAAAACATCTAGGAATAATTTGGCAAGCAAGCAGGGTTAGATGAAGATGTTAGATGTAGTAAACCAAACAAACACCCTTCCACAGGGTTTTTGAAATCTCTCGTCTCTGATTGGCCGAACTGTTAAACAAAGAGTTTGATTCTTTTGGCGGTAAAATACGTTGGACTCAGTAGTCGGCAAGGAATCTTTACCAAAGGCAGACATGGTTTTGGCTGCCCCACCTGACATGGGGGGGTAGACAGAGAGTTAAAATGGGAGAGGATGGTAGCCAGCCAACGACCCATTACAGTAATTCCCGTAAATTACATTGATAGTTATTGAGAGTATTTTTTTTATTCAAGGAAAATTAGTGCTTTGTTGAATTGTAGGGATTCAAACCATTGTTGCATCCGAGAAGCGATTCTAAAATAAATGAATCAATTTTAGCAGATAACAGATGGACTCTGTTGTTTTAGTTTCTCTCAAGACTGAGAAGCTCTGTGTAATATACGTTTTCCCCCTCAGGTCTCAACCCGGAAGATATGGTATATTTCCCATATTTTGTATCTCTCGCCCTCATGTTGGTGGGGCATTTTTGGGCCATCAACCTGCCTGGTCACTGACTTCGATGCATCATCATCTTTCCTGGGACAGATCAGCTAAAGGCCGCTGCAATTAAACAAGTGCATCCATTATGCTACACACTGACTTGCTTAAGAATTGATTTTATTGTAGGAAATATGTGTGCCATTCATGAGAGGAATTATAGATGAAACTCCCGGTATGAAAAATAATTTGTTCTGCTGTTTATAACCGAAGATTGGCTCGAAAATGACCTGTGGTGGCCTCGAAGGTTAGCCTACATGGGAAGTCGATTCTTATTGATTATCCATACAGAATATTAAGTTGATATTCCTTGTAGTTTTTGTGGAGAAGGGGCACGGAAAAACAAACAAACAGATGGTTCAAATATTAGTATAAATACAATACAAAAGTTACAGTAATCATCTTCAGTCGGAATGGATTTTGAGCCTGCAGCAGCCCGACTTGTGACTGCTGAACAAGTGGGAAGGCTGCTAAGAAATCATTTTGACTGACTAAAAGGCAATAAAAATATCAACACAAAAATATCAAAACACAATTTAGACAGGAACCATATCAAAGACTTGTTATATCACCACTTCTAACATTGACAGTAATTAGAAACCGTCAACCAAAACTGTCAACATAGGTTTCTTCAGTTTTTAAGTGATTCTGCCTGGCTGTCTATCCATCTATGTATATATTATGTGTACAGGCCACACCAATGTAACTAGAGGACTGTAAATTTAAACATTTACTCCTTATTATGTCTAGAAAACACTACTACCCCCCCCCCCCCCGCGCCTAATTTGGGGGGGGGGTATTAGGGATGTGACATCTTAACTGTTGTCTAGACTTGGTTGAATTATATTAGCTTGCCTCTGTGCCCCATAGGGTATTAAATTCTAGCAGCCAAATTTTCTTTCTAATTGCTCTTATTCATTCTCTCTCCCAGTCACTGTAGCAGGAAGGGGAATGTGGTTTTAAGGGAGCCTGCTTATTTCTTTTCTTGTATTCTCTTATACTTGAGTGTCAGTCTTGGTTGGTGAAGATTTAGCAGCAAGAGAAATGTGACAAGTATTTTGGTATAAGTGGAAACCTATCAGGTCCCATTTTAAATCTTGGTCCATAGCCAGGACCAGATGGAGTTCTGTGTCGCTTCGGGAACTGAACTAAACAATTGACAGAGTATGAAAGTATATTGAAATTTGGCTGTCCAAAGACACACCCAACCCCACATCTGACACTATGGATTTGGTTGCCGATTTCCATGCGTCGGTGTCTCCAGGAAAACAATCGTCAAAAGCAGATGCAGCTGAGATGTCCACGGAAGGCACTGAATGCATAGCATGTGCAGCAGGTGGATGACTATGGTACACATGCAGAATTACCTCCCCTACATCCCAAAAATGTATAACTCAGAAACTACTTGGCCAATCTGAACCAAACTTGGCATTGATACCAAGTATCATGCAGGGATCACAAATATAAATTATGGAACTCAATCCAGACACTTACCTCCCCTACATTGTAGCTATATGTCCATGCCACACAATATCTCCAAAAGTTATCAATGAATTTCGACTAAGTTTTGTGGAAGGATGGGAAATGGGCTAGTGATTACATTTTGGGGTGGATCTATGGAATTTTTACAGTTAGCTCCCAGTTTGAATAACTTGTTTTAATGTTAGTTTCCACCACTTGAATGCACCACTGTTACCCTCATTTTGAGCAGAAAAGTTTCGGCCACTTTTCTACTAAGTTTGAGTCATGTGTTGTAAGCATGAAAAATTTTGCATGAAAAACATTTTTTTCACCCTGGTAAGTAACTTTTTCACTTGACAAACGAGTGCCTAGTTCCTAGATCATGCTGTATTGTGCGATTGATGATAGCATAGTTTATGTTTATGGGAGGTGGCAATAAACAGTATATATACTACATTTCAAGCAGCTTCTGTCAGAACTTTTTCTTGGAATAGAATGTAAAGAAAACCATGTACTTAGTGCTAGTTGGTAATTGTAAGCTGGGCTACTTGGTATGTTGTAATTGTATGCAATTGAGGCAGAGGAAAAACAAAAAGCCTGCAAAATAACAAAACAAACTTCAAACAAGTCATTGGTGTCGTCATTCTTTTCTTATTGTTATTTTTTCCATCTTCCACCTTATTACAATGCATCATTGAGGTCCATTCACATATGATTTCACTTGTCTTTCCAGGTGGTCATTATATTCCTAAAATCTTACTTTTTACTCAAATATATTCTTCTGTCTGGTTTAAAATTTTATATTTCTCAATTATAACAATATATTAATCCTACTAGCAAGTTAGTTCTCTTGCCCAATCAGATTGTTCAACTATCCCCATCGGTGGGGTAGGTTTGAACACTTTTTCTGAATGTTTAAATGATAATATAATAAACTTAACAAATGTTTCAGATTTAAACAAACCATCCAAAGGAAGTCTGTTTTCCGTAGTAACTTTTGGTCATAGTTGTGTTTTAATCAATTTCACAGGAAGTTACAGCTATTTAAGTGAAAAACGTACCAACTGGCCCCAGTCTGCCCTATTTATGCATTCACTCATGTTTGTCATTACAATATCTCTAAAAGTTATCAATGATATTTTGTGAAAGGGTAGAATATGGGCTATGGAAAAGCAGATTAAATCTGTAAATCCAGGAATCTTTACAGTCACCTCCCCTGCATCGTCACTATTTAAGAACTGATTTTCATTCAGTTTTTAGTGACAACAGTGTTGTCAGAGGTGGTGACCAGAAAAATGTTCACATGAAAGAAGCCCACACGAAAATTCCCCACCAAAAAAGTGCACATGAAAAAAAAGCCCACACTGCAAGATGCTACATTTTAACATACAACCACATAAATGTTAAATTTCAACATTTGACCACATAAATATATTTCAGACAGTCCGGCCATTGAAAGTTGATAAATTCAATATCTGCTCATTGAAAACTATATTTTAGTGGTCAATATTGAAATTTCAAATATTCATTCATCCGGGCACTAAAAAATAATAGATTTTAACATTTATTTCAAACAAACTTTAAAAAATTTAAAAAATATATAAGTAAAAATGAGGATGTCCCGGTGCTAGAAGATGCTAAAAGTATGTTAAATTTTGACATTTGACCACAAAAATATGTTTTATTAAATTTATTTTTCATTTAACAAATATTTTATTATAAATACAAGCTGTGATGACTTAACAAAGGAAGAAATATTAAATAAAAATATTTTTAATTATGTTTTCATAGTTTGCTTGAAATAAATATTAAAATGTATCATCTTTCAGTGCTGAAAGAATGAATACTTTAAATTTCAATATTCGACCACTAAATTAGGCCACTTATTAAAATTTAGCCTCTTTTAGAGCCCGGACGTTGGAATTAATTTAGTCTTCCAGTGCCTGGTCCAGACAGTCTCTGACAGCTTTTAATGTTGAAATAAAACATATTTTTGTGGTCGAATGTCGAAATTTAAAACATTGAATATTTGAATTAACTATATAAAAGAGAAAAAATTAAATTTTGAACTTTCATTTTAAACACTATGTAAAGACCGGCTAAGAATTAGTTTTCAAAGCTTTGCTAGCAAAATATTGGTGACATAAGTAGTCGCAGTACACCTGCAACTTCTCGTACTGAGCAATAAAAGAACTCACAACACGCTTCTCAGGGAGACTCATCATATGAAGATGAGACCTTGGTAAGGATGTTGTATAGCAGGTGAATGTCCTGGACTTGGATAGAAAGGAAACTCAAAGACTTGTTTGTAAAAATAACAGGACATATTTTTATTACATAATATACATCTTTGTCGGCCAGAGAGTGAAGAGTGGGAGAGAGATGATGGGTGCCGAGAGACCGTTCCCAACAGGGGAACTTGGTCTTATGTTTTCCCAGCCCTAGGCGGTCTGCCTCCTGGCTGTTTGGGTCCTCTCAGTTTTCTGTCCGCATCTCGGGTCTGCTTTATAGGTTTCTCGAACGCCCACGCAGGTGCCATTTCCGGTCCCCATATCCTGTTTGTTTGACACCCACGCAATATACCCATTTCCTAGGGTGACCAGGGTTACTTACATTTCTGCACAGGTGTCTGATCCCAGAATAACATTTTCGGGGTGGATATCATAACATTCCTCCTCTCCGTATTTTTAAAAATATACACGTGTGGATATTTTCCCAGCATCTCTGAGTGCTTTCTAGTTTATAATGCATTTAGAAAAAGTAGTTTCCGGATTCTGGATTCTATATTTTTCATTTGATCCTCGAAAAAAATGAATAATTAAGCAAATGTTTCCTATTCTTCAATGCTATTTATACATTGTGAAATTCTATCATATCAAAATGTTTTATCTAGATAAATGGATGAAAATATATTGTATTACTTGAAAACAAATCTTGATAAGTTATCAGCAAAGTTTGACCTTTGGGCCGTCAAAAATGGATCATTTGATTAGGACTGATTTTCACTAAGCAACTAAGAGTTCATAGCATTTCTAGTAGCAGGATTGTCATCGATGTTATCAATGGCACTAACTGAAAACTCTTCAGTGTAGATGGCCAAACATAGCAATGTCTTTCAAACTGAGCACAAACAGCAAAGATTGCAATTTTTTGGCAGCCATTTTGAAATCAAGATGTTGGATGCAATGGTGGTCAATCGCGTGTCTTCTGTTTTTATGTGAAAAAGCATAAAAAAACTGCAGTGTCTTTTACAACTTTAAAAGAGCTGTTGATAAAATAAAAAGTGCATTTAGAAAATAAGACAACATTTTAAAAATGAAGAAGCAAATTTATTCATCAAATGTTTTAACATTCACTTACATAAAATACTGAAACATCTTTGCTATAAAATGTTGCACCTAATCGGATCTTTCAAAACATTAATAAAAGGCCTTGACAGGTTATAAAGAACAATCATGAAAAATCAATAGCTGTTTTAATTGAAATTATTTGTATAAGGCCAGCATAGAGATATTTCTATAACACTTCATGACTGAAATGTAGAAAGGGTGGCTTTCAAGCCATTTTCATTTTCTTTTAAATTTTAATATTTTTGAGTTTTATTGTATTTTAAAAAAAAATAATCTGGAATAATTTCAAAGAGCTTCTCCTATTTTATAAGAGAGGTTGGGGTGTGCTTTCTGGATGAGGTATTTGTTGCCTTTCCACCAGTGCCAGTTAAAAACCAGGATTCTGAATGCTGATTTCCAAAGTGTACAGGACCTCTCCCCCTTGGGAACTTGGTGCAACACAATCTTTCTGTCTTGCATTTCCTCCCACTTTGTCCACAGAAGTTCTCACCTTTTTTTTTTTTTTCGTTTTTTTATTAACCTGGTATAATTTCAGGATGCAATATTGCTTGTGTGAAAACAGATAAAATCATAAACCTGACCCAAATAAGGAAAAACACAAATCTAAACTGACTGGGGAGATGTTCAAGCTAAATGGAAGAGAACGGGACAACAGTTAGTTGGATTTAAGGTTTTATCATCAGTGCTAGATTAGAAAGAGTTAAAGTCAAGGAAATTAAGTTGATCTCTCTTGCAGCCAACTTTAATCCTTGTAAAATCATTGAAAGCTATTTGGTGGCAATAAATACACTAAATGTAATATTAATCTGAAAACCCCATTCATTTTTTTAACAAGAAGTTTGTCAAATTATTTGCAAGATTTCCTGTATGTTTTAACGTCTTATACCCATTTAATAGAAACACTAAGCTTCTCTAGCAGCGATTGCTGTCACTGACTGACAAGTCGACATATCAACATATCGAACGTCACTTTTTAATCACGTAATGAAAGAAAATTTGTTTGTTCTCTTTTTTAAATCAATTATCGAAATCAAACTGTGACGTAAGGTTGCATTCGTTTATTAAGAAGAAGATAAGACATTTTTTGAACATTTAACTGAATTCATGTTTAAATTGTGCATCTATGGTCTGACTTTCAGGCTTGTTTCTTTGTGTTTCTCTGAAAAATAATAATCATACAACTCCATGTCCATGCATTCACACACTTAGTCTTTTTTTCTATCTACTGTCATAGAATACCAGTAGAAGATCATGGCCGAGAGGGAGGGAGACATGCAGGTTATTGAATGCATTCTTTTAATTTAACATACAAGTCTATTTCTGATTAGTTACCCCCTATTTAACTTTTGATATGCAGTTGTGTTTGTGTGTGTGTGTGTGTGTGTGTGAACATGATTTATAATTCTATATACATATAAAAAAGCTATATAAAAATTCCTTGATTTCATTGGTCCTACATTCCCTCACCTTCAAAAATAAAGATGCCAATTTATCTGAGAGTAAAAACTCACAAACAAACTAATAATAATCTTATAAAATTGCCAAATGATTATTGAATGTGTTGTGATGAAAAGTTTGCCAATAATTATCTTTATATTAATTCTTGCTTTTAGAAGGGAAAAAAAACAAACAAATTTCATGAAATGAATTCTAAATATGTCTTTTGTTACAAGACTATGAATAAGGAATGAAAGACACTTGATGTTTCCTCTGCTTGCAAAAGAAATTAGTAAACAATGTTATTCAGTTTTATTCTATAAAGTCAAAGAGATAAAATGCTAAATTAACATCTTTGATTATTAAGTCATAATTTCTCATGTTTAATTCATTCAGGCCTGGCTTTTCTAAGCAAGGCTGGCAATGGATGGATTTAAGTTTTCCCATTTTCTAAGAAACCCTGGTAAGTCATATATCATTTTGAAGGTTAGAAGATATGCATTTCATTTATAGCAAATTATACAAATATAATGTGACCTCATTATGTATTTAAAATGGCCTTGGAATTTAAAGTGCACCTATGTGTGCTCCTGGTTTGAATGAGTTAAACAAAGACAAAAATCCTATTTCTGCTTCATTTAGATTATTTATCAAAATAGATATCATTAGATTATCTCAATGTTTACAAGTGACAAGAATGTGTGATCTGTTTGGTGATGTAGTAAGTGGTTTGATCCAAGTTAGGTATGAATATGTTTCAATGAAGTTATGTTACTCTCAAGTTAGAAAACTACAACCTCCAGGTTGGACAAAATTCTAAACGTAACTTTAATTGAAAGTTAATTCTGTTGGTAGCAGAAGGAGTTTTAGGGATACTATGAGACAAATTGTAATGCCGAAAACTAAACATGTTATACCATTTATACTTGAGGCAAAATCATATTTTTGTTGTGGATTAATTAATATAGTTACAAATTTGATTAAGAAATTGTTCCATTTACTGTTATAAAATTAATTTGATTGGAAGCAATGAATTAATTTTGTTTCAATTACAAGTGATCAAGTAGGCTGGGTAAGCATTTGCATCATGAAAAGTAATATACATAGTTGGATTGTTGAGATCATCAACAGCAGTATCATATGGCACATCTGGACTTTGAGGATTTTTTGGAAGAAATTGTGTTTCAGCATTGACCTTGCAGGATAGACCTGTGAGCACATTGCAGAAGTATATGTGTTTGTACCCTTTGCTGTTTTGGGGTGAATAGATATCCTTCAAAGAATATTGGACATTCACTGCAAAATACACTCCACGACCATATGCTGTAGCTGTAAAAGAAACAGATCAAAATGTAAATGTTATATTTCATGTATTGACAGCTGCTTATATTAAATGACACAATGTGGTGAATAATGTAATGATTTTGTATGCTGGCACAGTCGAGGTTGTCATGGAAGGAGATGGGAAAGGCTTTGTCCACCAGTGGACTTATAATGATGACAATGACAACTTTAGCAAACAGAAATTGATTTCATTGGCAAATGACATCTTATTATATTAGAAAATCTTTATTGGTTTTTACATTAATTTATCAAATTTCAAAACAGAAACTGATACTTTACAAGTGAATTTTCAAGAAGACACAGTGTTTTTGTAATCAGTGATTCTAAAAGCCCATAGACAAGATAGCCTTACCAGATGAAATTTCCAATTCAATGAATTTTGAATAGGATTGTGTACACTAAAATCTCCCATCATGATTCTCAGGATTAACAACTCAACTTCTGAAATCAATCACATGCAAATGAAAAATAAATATATATAACGTTCACTTATAACCTGTCCTCTCATTGGTTGGATTTCTAATTAATCAATATTGTTATCCAATCATGCATGCAAAACAAGAAGTTTATAAAGCATGTGAATTGACCTGTTACAAGTGTATTATGCTCTTTCCTCACTCCTAATTCATGCTTCATAAACTGTAGCCCTACTGATTGATCCATAGACTGAACTATGAAGTACACAGAAAAGTTCCTTGTAAAATGCTAAATACCTAGCTTAACGTTTTTGGCAGTAACTTTTCATGTCCAACAGATACAAATTGACAACATACACTGTGGGAAAGCTGATGAAATTCTCTTTCCAACAATGTGTCATGTCAATTTATTTACATTTTTGCTTAAAATTCTACAGGACTATATTGGTGTTAGCATGAATGCAGATCCCAGACTATTAATATTGACATTTCTATCAGGAATTTTCAAAAATTAACTTGCTAAAAACATGCCTGGGGGTCTCTTTAGTACACACAGAAAATTTCATTGGGGATATGTTTTGTGATTCTTGAATTATGCTGTCACATTCAGAATCACTGGCATATAACTTAGCAAATGTAATTTTGGCTCTGATTTTGAATGAGCTCTCCTGTAATAACAAAAAATGGTAAATGTCATACAGCAGATTTGGAATCAGCACCACTGAATTATTTTATTTCTGCTGCATGACAAATTCTACAGTGCCCAGTTCTCGTGATAGATTATTGTCACTAGGGCGGATGGCAGCTATTTTGGATTTCAGGATTTTCCCTTCATACAATTTTTGTAGACTTTTTTTCTCTCAATCAGAACATATTGAGGACAAAAACATCCATTGAGCTTTTTGCTTTGTTGCAATTTGTGTGAGGTTTATTTTTTAGTAAAATGCTTGGTCTACACCCTTAATTCATGCATAAACTGTAGCCTTACTAACACCAAAACAGAAAATCTTCTCACGATCAGAAAGCAGCATTTATTTTCTCACAGGCTCTTTTGTGTCAGAGGTCAAATGACCAAACACAGCTGGGAAAGAACCCTGCGAGGTCAAGGTCATCAACACGCCTGGGACGGACATGTTGAAATTACCCCATGCTGCATGACAAATGCATTTACAGTAGATTATAAATTTGGGGACTTAGAATTTGATAATGAGCTAGCGTGGATCAAAGATCCATTTTAAGAAAGGCGTCAATTTTTGGTCTCCTGGTATTTTAAGGAGAGAGATATTGACCAAAATTCACTCTCCGTATTTGACTTGTAATATCTACACTCACCTTCCCCCTGCACTGGGCAAAATGTAAACACTATGCTAACTGAGTAGTTAACTTACAGGTTAGGGGTATCACCCACTTGGGATGGTCTCCCCATTTCCAGCAACCTGGCGTCTGGGAGTCTGATGAATAAGTTATACTAGTGTATGTAAACTTACTGACAGCGAGGCCAACTCAGAGGGCTTTAAAGAAGTGCCATCTGGAAAATGTCTTCTAAGGAAAAGGAGAGAAAGAGAAGTAGAAAACCTGAGAAGTGAAGGCAATGTCAGCTGGGGCGTGGACCAGGGTATGGGGTGACACTTCCTCCATTAGCCCAAAGAGCAGGACAAAAAGATAAGTATTAGGATTCATAAGAAAATGGTAAATGGTTGAAATTGTTCATTTCCTAAAAACTAAGCACTGGAAGCTTCTGCCCAACAATTTCGGAGAGGTATGCTTGTGCAGTATTCTGATCTAGGAGCATTACTTTTTTCTTTCCAGCCCTGTAGGCTGGGGCCTAGAATACACTGACTGCATCTTCACCAAATCAGACTGAGGTAGCAAAGTAGCAGAACCAGGGGTAGAGGCACCCCGATGTTGGGACATAAAATACTACTGTTTCCTGTTACAGAGTAGCCAGATTCTTCCCCAGTCACTTCTCAGTATCCTTCAAATGGTTGTAGAAGACACTTGAGTCAACAGACGCTGTAACAAAATAAATATATCATAACGTAGCAACAGAACACCAATTGTCTCTCTCGTTTTCCTACTTTCCAAACATTGGTTCCTGGAAAGATCCAAGGAAGTATACAAGTTATTGTTGCACAACCATGTTATTGTTATTATTAACATGCAGACATAGTATTAGTAGGTGCGGGAAGAAATTGCATAGGATAGTGTGCAATCCAAGGATGGAACAAACGTTTCTCATGTATAGTGTAGGGGTGTTTATTTTCGTCAACGGACATAGACATCTAGCAGTTTCCAGAATACAGACATGTTTACATTTCTTCCACCGAGGGAGAAAGGCAAGTGTATACATTACAAACTCAGATACAAAGAGAGAGAGAGAGAGACTAAAAACGTAGGCAAATTTTGGTCATGGGTAATTAGCTTTACATACGTCTGAGGCCAGCCCGTGTGTCGTCCGCTACAGCAAAATCCTTTCCTCTGCCTGACAATGAAAATAGGTCCTATTTTTAAGCCTGTGTGTTCTTTTGGCTCGTCCCCTTGTTAATATCTCTATCTATAATCAAATCTTGGATCCATACTTCCGCTTAATTATCTTTTTCCATAATAACTGTGCTCTTCAAATCACATCTGCTTTTAATTAAATGTCATTCTTAGCGCATCCATTTTCGTTCTTGTCTATCAATCATGATCTAGGGTAACTTTATAAAATTCCTTTCTGGGCAAGGCCATTGCAAACGGCTTGAAGCTACTTGTCCTATGACACTAAAATCGCTGCAGGGCTCTCCTGTAAAATTCCTTTCGAGCCAGTGGATGCTGCCGGCTTGAGACTACTTGACCTATGACACGAAAAAGTCTTGGTGGAAATATATACTTTTTCTGACTGTGAGAAGAATGGTGCTCTTACTTAATTACCAATTTTGTTAATGCAGGCTTTAATTAAAACTAATTAACAGGTCGCACATCAACCATAATGTCACAATACAACATAAAGATATCATGTAGATTTTGTAAACTGAACTATACAGAATAATTGTGGTTTCTTCAAAATCTTGTTTCAATGTTTTCTGTTCTACTTCAAGGATTAATAGAAAGAATAGTTTGAGAAGCAGTTTTTTTGTTTCCATTCCTTTAGAACTTCGATCAGAAAAGATCCATATTTTTCACATATTATGCATTTTGTAGATTGCCAGTTCATCTATTTATTTATTTTAAAACTTTCTCACAACATGATTAGTCTTGATATTAAAATTTACTGCACAATCTGTAAACATATCCATGCTAACAGCCTCTCTTCTTAGTCATAACACAAGCGTTCACAATTTTAAGTATCAACTACATCACAATCAAGGTATCCGTAAGAGATTTCTAACATCCATATGTATCAACACTTGCAATAGTCTTCGCACAAATACATTAAATGCCACGACAGTAAATACATCTAAACATTATTTAAAAAATGACCTCTCTATGCCAAGCAAATATACATTATATTCACACTAGTGCTACTCAACACACAGTCGCTGCAAAATGAGAAGAATGCCCACAAAGCCCTTAGATAGGTCTAAAATTAGCTTTTGCTCGAAACCTTAACTAAGGTGGGTTACTAAGGTGAGTTATAAAAAGAACTCGATGAACCTCAGTCCCAAAAGACTTATTTCGTTCATAGAACTTTCACTTGGATAATGAAGAGAATAAATGAGAATCATAAACGTACCATTTTTTCCACAGTAACTTCGATTAAAACCATTTCTGTTAATTTGTTTGGTAACATCTTCAGAGGTACCATGCCACAATCCTTGAATCTCATTTTTCGTATCTTTGGGGTTGTTCTTGTTCATCTTTTCCAGCTGAGCCTGATATTGTAAGTATAAAGGTTTGTTTTGTATTCTCTCAATCTGAAAGGTGAATATAAAAATGCACAAGATTAGATATGATTTCAAATAAAAGGCAAATTATCTTAAAGAGTTTATAATATCAACAAAAATTCCTGAAACACACTACAATACAGACCACAGACAATCACAATGACAAATTCCAGTAGATGAAATATATTATTGAAATACAATCAACAAAGTCCATGAAATCACAACAACATGAAAACAAAAGCTGCTAGACAAATAATGAATCGAGCCGTGATGGCATAAAGATCGAGACAAGCAAACAGCATACAAATTGTATATTAAGAGATTGATGGTGATATAATGATCAATAAATGATAACTCAAAGTATTGGCAGTTTAATGGCTGAAATTGATGATTATGATTTATTTGGTATCATGAGGCACAGGCAATCTGGATTAAGATGTTGATAATAGTCCACTCCCTTAGGGCAAAAGTGTGTGTGTGTGTGGTGGTGGTGGTGG
>VCCN01003064.1:89894-103500 GCA_006491835.1 Architeuthis dux | reverse complement strand
TAATAGCTTAGGTATATAAGATTAATATTTTCAATGGACCCAACTAAAATTTATCATATCGTAGCCATTTTACAAGATGGCTGCCATTAGAATTATGTGTCTTTGAGAAAAGGGAAACAAAATTACTTACTAACTTGAATTTAATACTAAAAATGCAAAATAAATGTGTCTAATTCGACCTCAAAGATTCCAAAAATGACCTTATATTCAACCAACTATGAATCATGTGACACCTAGCAGTCATTTCATGTTATTAATAACACATTTTACTACTTAGTATCGACTAAAAATAAGATTTAATGTACTTTACATTACGTTTTAAAACATACAATTTGCAGTATGTAGAGCTAACCCAGATGGTCTCTCAAAATTACAACAAGCTAGCTGCTAAAATAAACTCACAATGAAAAGAAAATTAATTCATAAAGAAACACATGTCATTTCTGCTGGCTATTTTTGCCTTTAAATGGGTTTGAATTACTACTACATCCGAGCCGTGGCAATATAACACAAAGATGACCATGATACAAGACAGTCAACCAAGTCGCTGTTTCCCAGGAAGCAACCTCTGCAACATTCAGACATTCAACATCATAGTGTGAACATCAGTCACAGATGTCCTGGTTCTACTTATTGGGTACTTCCATACCTTCAATGACACATTTCCTGATATGGACGTTATGGTTGACTTTGGAACTGGAAAGGAGAGGAAGATGTATGACATAAGAGCAATCTGCACAAAACTTGGCAGAAACAAGTCCATAGCACTTCCTGTCTTCCACAGTTTCACTGGGACTGACACAACATCAGCATTCAGAGGAAAAGGAAAGAAGACAGCATGATCAACTTGGGAGTGCTTTGGTCAAGTAACAGAAGAACACCTTCTATCCTGTTACTGTCCATTTCAAAACTCTTGAGCACCACACAGTTCTGCTGTATGATAGATGGACAGATGCAAACACTGTTTACGAAGAAGAGCCGATCATTTGAATATATACCGCCAACACAGGTGAGTTACTCTTGGAATTTCATTTATAAATTGGAGAAAATCCTTACCTTGCAAATATCTTTTGGTAATTTGCAAAATGTGTTCCACACATAAAAGTTTCTCATTTCATTTTTACAACACAACTACCATACATGTAACTTAATGTAATATACCATTGTAACATATATTATAACTGTACAATATATGTAATTTCTCTTGTAGGATGCACTCATACAGCATATGAAGAGAACAGCCTATACATGTGACATCTGGACAGCATGTATACAGCCACAATTGATCATTCCATCACCTAATGACTGGGGCTGGAAGAAAGACAAAGAAAATTGGGTGCCTGTGTGGATAACAATAGCAGAGGCTGGAATCAGTTCCATTCTTACCAAGTGTTCCTGTAAAAAGGTTTGCACTCGCTGCTCCTGCTCCAAAGACGGACTTCAGTGCACAGAATTATGCACTTGCAGATGTGAGCTTTAACTGTATCGGACCCTGCCTCCATTTGTTTGGTTTTGTAAAACATTTAATGTCTAAGGTGTTCACAATACCCATTGTACAATGATCTTACAGTCACCTTTGGAAATAAAAATGTGTAACTAATATTCAATATGTTATTTTGGGGGCTGAAGAAATTGGTTTAAAGGTATAATTGAACTATTTTAGTAATTGTAGCAATGTTCTGATCTTGTTTTCAGCATGGCTTTATTATATATGGGCCGACAATGACATTAATACTTTCATAGTCAAAGCAAGCCACACGCGACAGTTGGTAAAATATTTCATTAAATTTCTTTTGCTTGTATCATTTTTTGTAATCAGGATAGAACAATGTTTTTTTGTGTTGTGTAGATGAATTCTTCATCTACTAAATAAAAAAAGACTGTTTCTCTTATCTCAATTAGGAAAATAATTATGAACAATTGAAGGGAGACGAGTGACTATCGTGACTTACAGGAGTCAGTAATTACAAAGCTGATGATATTAAATTACCTCTGAAGGTCACCTCGTTCATGTAAGGTTAAAACTCATTTTGGAAATCCTCAGGGATGAATTAGGGGATAGGTATCAGATATTATTTCAAATTTCCATGTATTCTATGTGGTGGCCATTTTCCAAGATGGCCACCACTACCAAAATATCAATAATTTTGCTTGGGTCCATTGAAAATATTAAATAGAATCACCTTAAGGACCATCCCTGAAAGTTTGGTCTTTGTGTCCAGCATGTAACACTATAGTCACTAAGGGAGCAGACTATAAAGGTATGACATCAGATGGTTATTTTCTGTTACTGTCCAGAAGATAACACATTTGACCATGATTACACAGTTATGAATTTTGTGTTCCAGAAGGGGGACAGAAATAGATGTAATGGTGCTTGACATACACATAGTAGTATTTTACATAAAACCATACATTATTGGAGTTGGTGATTTTGTAACATTATCTCTTACCATGACGATTTTGAAATTCGTTGGAAAAGCTTTTTTCACTTTGTCATATTCACCACCAGATTTCAATTCAACTTTCAGGAAAGTTTGGTCACCCATAGGATCCCATAGTACAGGTAGTGGAACTGCAATCATTTTTAAAAGATGATGATCATATGAAATAGGAAAAAGAAAATTAAAGGTTTCAGAAATGATCAATGAAATATTTATTATAGTGTTTTAATATCTGATGCTCTATTTGCTATAGAATAAAGCTATGTTGAAAAATGCACAGTGGGAACAATAATGTGACACATATTGAAGTATATTCAATGTTTAATAGACTCTGTTTAGATTAAGGATGAAATACATTTCTCCTTTTTAGCCATCTATTGTATTCTTTCCATAAATAATAGTTGGCACACAGTTATTTTCTGTTACTGTCCAGAAGATAACACATTTGTATCAATTTTAGTTTATCAAGTGGATCCGTTTTATAAGAAATGTCATAGGCACTACCCTAGGAATATATGTTAATGAAAAGAGAAAACATAAATTAAACTCTTTTTAAATACAGAAAGCAGGTGAGTTTCCTGAATGTGCGATTTAGGACTTTGTAAAAATTTAAGCATAAATTAATGAATTGTTATCAATGCGGTAGAAACAATATTTCATTATTCCATGAAATGTTTGGACTAAAATCATCATCATTGTTTGTTTTCAATGGTGTATTCTCTGGCCTTATATGATCCATGCAATATTACCCCCCTACATCGTAGTTATATGTCCACACTACATAATATCACCAAAGGTTCTCAATGAATTTCAATGAAATTTTGTGGGTCAAGGAGAAATTGATTTTCTTTCCATTGAAATAGATTTCATTTTAACAGTAAAAAAATTTTTGGAGTAATCAAAACTTATACAGTTACCTCCCCTTAAACATAGCTATATATGAACTGATTTTCATTCAGTTTTTTGTGAGTGATAACCGCATTGGCAGAGGTATACACTCTCCAAGTGCTTTCTACACATATCTGGTTTTACTTCATGTATGAAAGATAAGTAACTTATTAAATATATATTTTAAATGCTATTGCAATATGTAAATGCTTTAAATTGCTTTGTTGCTTTGTAAAAGCATGCAAGATTGTAGTTATGAAAGTATTGGATGTATTAAAATAGTTATGAAAGTATTGGATGTATTAAAATAGTCATGAATGTATTGGATGTATTACAATAGTTATGAAAGTATTGGATGTATTAAAATAGTTATGAAAGTATTGGATGTATTAAAATAGTTATGAAAGTTTATACAACCTTGAGTTTTGTCCTTTCTGTAAATCTTGGTATATGTATTCCTGTCATTCTTAGAGTATTCTATCATTTCCAATGGATTGTTCAAATCAAAGACAAATGCTTTGGAATCATGATCTATCGTCAGTAACTTATCATTATTTTTATATGCCTCTTCTAGTTGATGGTTGATCTTTTTGGGATAGTGTTGCAGTGTTAATTTGTTTGACATGTAGGACCACTGGACGATTTTCTCGGTAGCATCAATAGCTTTCATAAGGGCCAGATCACTCAGAAAGGATATTAACAATTGGTTGATTTTATCAATTACTGATGTAACATCCTCCTTATATCCATCCACTATGATCCTTGAAGTTTGAAATTCTATTTTTACTTCATATTCAGATTGCAGCTGATTGACCTTCTGCTTCTGAGTAAGAAAAATAGAAGAAACAACAACTGTCAAAATAAATCAACCATTTTGACTGATTTTGAAAATTAGAAATGGTCAGCAAAGAGAAATCTTCCAGCTTGGTAGAAAGCAGAATCAGGAGAGTTAAAATACCAATTTAAGGCTACAAACCAAAGGAAATATTCACCTCATCATCATCATGTGTCCTCATTTAGGCACTTTGTGTTGTTAGTGTCTTTACATATGCTGATAACATTGGCATATCAAAAACATTTTATTTCTCATTTTCTTTTGTATCTGCATGGTAGATAAACCCAACAGAGTCTCAATCTTTTTCATTTATTAGCAAATAGCAATTGTTTCTGAATGGAGAAATTAGGTATTCTTGTTACATGGGCTATATATTTTAAATATTGTACTTTGCAAAAATCAGATATTGGCCTTGTTTTTGTTATGGTTCGTAGGTCTTCATTTCAATATTTAAAGGGCCAATCTAATCCACCAATTACTTTGGTAGCAGCTTCTACTCCTTTCTTATTGTATTTAGGAGCGTTTTTCCTTTTATAGCTGTTTGAAACCGTCTTTCACAAGAATCTATGCCACATACTCTCTAGTTTAAGCTTTTCATGTTCTTGCATATCCCATGTTTGTGCACTATATCAGGGCCGTCGAAACCGGGTGGACTTCAGCCCCCCATCATTTGCTAATATGCATTCCTTATTTTTTCAGAAAATGCTGCAAAAAGATTAGAGGAGTAAATAAACCAATTATCCCTTTCAATCATTTTTTGCTAATTCATAGGTGTATAATAGACCTATTCCGAGTCTCAATTTCAATTTGATAAAACAAAGGAAAAAAAACCTTGGTCTCATTTTCACAAAGAGACTCAGGAAACGTCTATTTCCATAACCGAGTCTTATGGAATGGGTACATTAACCAGTGTGAATGGAGATGATGAAGCTGAGTACCTATTAACTTGCTCTACTTGCAAATCAAAATTTACAACACTTCATTATCGATAGTTATGTTTGTTAATTGATTACCAAAATTTTAAGTGACTCCTTTATATAATTCATTCACATAAATATAAAGCATTCCTTCAGCTTGTTCAAGTTCACTCGATTCTATGGTAGATTTGTTTTTTGCGCTTGGTTTTGACAGAATCTTAAAGATTTCAGTTTAGAGGTACTTGATTTTTTTATACTATATGCTGTGGATTTTCAATTCAATGACCGTAATGTCTAAAAGAACGTCCAATCGATTGACTCCAGCAGAGGCAAAGATAATGAAATGCTTTACAACAAAAGTAGAAGTGAGCCTCAAGAAAGTAGAGATGATGAAAAGCATGGTGCAAGGAGTCGTTAGGGAGAGGAGCACAGAAACAAAAGTACCCACCCCATCAACTTCTATGTCTGCAAACAACATTGTATTAGAAAATCCAAGTGCCCATTTCAAGTTATTGACAGAACCGAACCAGCCGCAGAATTTTATATTCCCAGTCCGAACATTTGGAAAGGTCCTTCCAATCAACATGGTTTGACAAACTCAAGTGGTTGCACTATGACGCAGATTTCGACTCATCATTCTGCTTTACCTGTATTAAAGCACTTCAACGCAACAATGCTTCGTCGACAAAAGGCGAAGTTGCTTTCACTGACACAGATTTCCCGAATTGGAAAAAAGCATTGGCAAAAGACAAAGGAGTCCACAAACATGAATCGTCAGAGTATAGCAGAGAAACTATTGCTCAAGATGACATTAAGACACTATAAAAAGATTGTAACGATGGTGCTTATGATCTGTTCAGGGAGCTCAATGTTAATGATGCAACACTACCTCGCAAAAAGGAGGCTGCCACGAAGGCTGCCACGAAGGCTTGATGGCGACAATGCAGAAACCCACCACTCCCTGTCAGCTTCAAAATTATTGCCAGTTCTACTTTCAGGCACTTGATACAGAAAAGAATTGTATCAAAGAGAGATTTGATCAGCCAGATTTCCGAAAATACATCTCTCTACAGTAAATATTCCTGAAAGCAATCAGTAATCAGCCATGGCAAAATGTGTTAAGAGAGGTCTGCTCCAACAATAGTGATGATATCGACAAATATTGGCTTGAGGCACAGCGGCCTCTTTTGCTTCCAACCACAAAGGTTTTTAAATTTGAATTGTCAAAATTCACTATACATCTATGATTGGGTTATGATGTTTCAGGGACTTGACTATTCAAGAAAAGTTGCAATGTTGGAGTTGATTAAAGTTGCAAAGATTCTCCTTGTATTGCCAGAAACCTCCGCCACAAAAAGAGTAAAAACATACTTGAGGTCTACGACAACAAATAGCAGAATGAGCCATCTAATTATGCTTCATGTACAGAAAGAAAGAGTTGACAATATAAACGTTGCAAACAAATTTGTTGAAATAGTAGATAGTAGAAAGCAGATTTGGGGACAATTTACGAACAGAGATTTGAGTAAGAAAATAAATGTAGCACATAAAACACGCATGCATAGGTCACATGAGAACAATTTAAAAGAGAAAGCAATTTTTGCATTTTACGGTCAGGTCAATTCCTTTCTAATTTTTGAATCGAAGTGTCTTTGCTCGAGTGAATTTCATGGAGAAAGTAAAACTAAAAGAAATTGCTGCAAATGAATATAAAAAACTCAGTTATAATTTTTCAGTCAACATGATTAATAAAAGAAAAAGTCTGAGGATGACTTGTTCATAATTATCTTCATCAATTAGATATCTGATATTATCATATATCCATCAATTAAATAGTGCACTTTTTCAATAGGGGTGTTTTGCAGCGATCTAAAGGGCGTTGTCTAAAAAAGTTTTTCTGCTTTGCTCACATCCACCCAATATGAATTTTGTCCCGACGGCCGTGCTATATAGTAGTCAGGATCAATCACATACATTTAAACATTTCATTCTTGTTGACATCTTTATTCTTTGATCAGTCAGGATGTGTTTTACTTTGTTCCATTTCTGGAAAGCCGATGATATTCTAAATGTCAGATAATGTTCATGATTACTTGATGTTTGATGATTTTCTGTGTTAGTATCACTTGCCGTATGTTTATCACCTGATTTTTCATTATTCCCAGATTTTATACTTTTATAATTTGTGATCATATCCCCTAGATATTTCAACTTTCGGACATTCTTTAAAGGTTTTTCTTATTGAGATTAATGTAGGTCTTGATGCTACTTCTTCAGTGGTGTTAAAAGACAATGTCTCAGTTTTATCTGTTGAAATCATCAATCTATACCTGGTAATGGTTTCACCCTATATTCTTACAATATCTTCCAATTCATGGATATTTGTACATAATAAGACTATGTCATCAGCATACAGAAGCATTTGTAATCGTTCAGTGCCAGTAAGAACAGTATTCTATAGGAATATTTCAGACCCATGTTTGAATATTTCTCTATAGATGCCTTCTCTGGACATCACAAGACATACAAAAATGAAAATAAGAAAAATTTGGCAAATAAAAAAAAAGCTTTTTAAAAGATATACAGAGGTGGTTAAAAGTGATGTCCAGCGAAGGAAAATTGACATGAGGAATGAACTGTCAAATACAACAAAGGATGATCATTTCAAAATGGTTGAATCTGCTTAAAGAAAAAGCCAATTCAATCATTATTCTGAACATAAAAGCTAATATGAAATTGAGAAACCAAAGACTTACTTGTTCATACAGCAACTCATTAATGATGTTATTTTCAACATGTTTGTGAAGAAGGTGTTCTTTAGTATATTTGGAGTCAATTTTCTTCTTAGCTTCTTCAATTGAGAGAGACTGGTCTGCATAGAAAAACAAGCTGACAGCAGATGGAATCTTTCTTTTTGGTTCAAACACTTTTTCTTTTGGGGCTGACAAAAAAAAGAAACAAAGAAAGATTCAAATAACATGCCTGGGTGGTCTAATCAGGGCAAACTGTAAGGTGAAAAGTGATGGCAAACAAATATTTTATATCCAATATATGAGGTGACCCAAAAAGTTTGTGGTTTTCGATATTTTCTTTTTAAAATTAAATAAGATAAGCCATTTGAATGGCAACAATCTGTAAGCATTTTCAGCAACATGAAACCTACACACATCATTTACTACCAGATAACCTTCAGAAGAGTATACCTACAGTAATAACGAGTAAAATTAACATAGTGGCCCAAAAGTTAATTGTAAGAGCTTGTCTACTATATAAATTGAAACTTGAAATTAAAAAAAGCAGCAGAAGCAGTCTGTAGAATAGTGCTTGGTGAATGTGAAAGTTAGTGACCGTAATGTGGAAAAGTATCTACGGAGGATTTCAACTGAAAAGGGGTCATTTCAAAGTTGCACCACAAAAAGAATGGCTGATAAGCATTGATGACGATGATGAATGGAATCCATTTCAAATATGTCAAGTGCTGGCATTAACTCATTCAGGACAGGGTTTTTATTAAGGGTTACAAAGCAAGGGCAGCAATGGATGGATTTAAGTTCTCATTTCCTAAGAAACCCTGGGAAGTGATATATCATTTTGAAGGTTATAAGATATGGATTTCATTTATAGAAAAATTATACAAATATAATGGTCATGTGACCTCATTATGCATTCAAAAGGGTCACCATATTCAGGCATTCCACTCATGTGTGTCACTTACCCCTGAGATAGTGGGGGGGAGAGAGAGAGAGAGAGAGAGACAGAGGCAGAGGCAGAGAGTGACAGTAAGTAATTACAATGGTTTAATTTCTTTTTTAAATAAAAATTACATACTTTTTTTGTCCTTTTGGTTCTGTAACACCCGCCCCCATATGAAATTGACAACACCAGTCTGTTGCGTGTTGACGCCCTTTGATTTCGTCAAGTCATATATTGCTCTATGTAACCATTTATCACGGTCTGAAGAGTTGGCGTTGGGAAGGTGGGTTAGTAAAGTCCTTGTTGGCAGAGAGATAATCTCTGTAGCAGACTATTCTTGGCGTGAAATTTAAAGTGCACATATGTTTGCTGCCGGTGTGAATGGCTTTAAGATCCAACGCATACACCAGATGAGGAAATGATACACAACAGAGAAATAGGTACACTAAGAATAGGCCGGGGGCCAGCAGGGCCTACGTGCACCCCCCACCCCGTGATTCTACAATAGAGAAATAGGTACACTAAGAAGTCAGTGAATAAAACAAATAGCAATGAATCACAATCTTTCATGCCAAAAGAATGAACTTTTTTCAAATCAATTATTGACCTGTGATAAAGAACGGATCTTGTATGAAAGTGATCACATCTGTCTATCTAGAGAGACAATTGGAAGTGATCACATCTGTCTATCTAGAGAGACAATCTGAAGTGATCACATCTGTCATTGCATCTGGCTATCTAGAGAGACAATCGGAAGTGATCACATCTGTCTATCCAGAGCAGTGGTTCTCAAACAGTGCACCCTGGCCCAAGGCAACCAAGCAGATACTTCAAGATGTAAACAAAAATGAAACGTCTGGCAGCATAAACTGCTCATTTTTCTCATTTTTTAAATTGACTTTTTAATATTGGCCTACTTATTGTTTCGTATATTTTTTTTTTCGTTGACGTCTATTAAATGGGTTATTTGCACGTTAATGAATCAACAGATTTTACCCACAAAGCACACCTATCAGCATTGATTCATTTTATTGATGGAAGGAAATATTGTGGCACTCAAAAATTAGGGTCATTCCTTTCAACCCTTAGACTGTACCTGTGACTGAGCTCCTGAGGAGATAAACTCAAATTAATTAAAAAAATTCATCTGCTGACTACTGAAATATTTTTGTCTAATTCATTTCATCTTTACAGCACGACCCCTCACCCCCATTTTGGATCAGATTTGAGTACAAAATGTTTCATGTTATACAAAGAAGTGATCGGAAGTGATTGCAACTGTCTATCTGGAGAGACAATCGGAAGTGATCGCATCTATCTATCTGGAGATCATCGGAAGTGATCGCCTCTGTCTATCTGGAGAGACAATCGGAAGGGATCGCATCTATCTATCTGGAGACCATCGGAAGTGATCACATCTGTCTATCTGGAGAGACAATCGGAAGTGATCACATCTGGATAGACAATCGGAAGTGATCACATCTGGAGTGACAATCGGAAGTGATCGCATCTGTCTATCTGGAGAGACATTCAGAAGTGATCACATCTGTCTATCTGGAGACCATTGGAAGTGATTGCATCTGTTTATCTGGAGACCATCAGAAGTGATCACATCTGGCTATCTGGAGAGACAATCGGAAGTGATCGCATCTGGAGAGACAATCGGAAGTGATCGCATCTGGAGAGACAATCGGAAGTGATCGCATCTGTCTATCTGGAGAGACATTCAGAAGTGATCATATCTGTATATCTGGAGACCATTGGAAGTGATCGCATCTGTCTATCTGGAGACCATCAGAAGTGATCGCATCTATCTATCTGGAGAGACAATCAGAAGTGATCGCATCTGGCTATCTTGAGAGAAGGTGAAGGTAGACTGAAAATTCAAATACCTGGGTTTCATCAAGAAAAAGGGATATTGTGTGTATGGTGGAATAGTTATTGTATTGCGTATTATGAGTTGCTACAACCTGGAACAACAATCAGAGAATCCAAAAGGTGTTGATCCAAAAGTATCCATCACTAGTCAACCGCAAAGTATCACTTTCGAATTATTATCTCTAGATAACCATGAATAAAAAAAAACTTTATAATAAAGAAAGACTTGAACAGGATCTCTATAATGTTTTCTATCAAAGCCGTAAAAATTCTAGTCAAAAGGCATTTTATACACTTGGATCTCATTGGAAAACAGATCACTGAACTTGACGGGAACTATTTTCCTGATTAAAGTTTTTCTTTCTGTATTCTTAGAAACCGTTCACCAAAACAGTCAAAATAGATTTCTTCAGTTTTCAAGTCAGTCCGGCTGGCTGGCTGGCTATGTATGTATGTATCATGCATACAGGCTGCACCAATGGAGCTAGAGGGCTGAAAATTTCAGCATTTACTCCTTATTATGTCTACAAAAGATTTTATTTTTGTTTTTGGACCCCCCCCCCCCCACACACACACACACACACCAATAATAGGATGGGATGGGTGAGATGGATGTGTGGATTTCCTTCCTGGTTTTGAATTCAGAGTTGTCCTTCTCCCAGACTGGTTGCTCTGTTATTTTAGCTGGAGGTTGGGGAAGAGATGGATTTATGCCTTTCCTAAGGCATTAGTGCGAAGTAAACTCAAATAGCCTCGGCTGTTGTAGAGGTCAGAGTGGCGTAATAGTTACCAGCACGGAAAAGGAAACTAGATATATACGTTACTATAAAATAGGAATAGTTTCTCATTGAATTAAACAGAGATACTGCATGCAGAACCCTGGGGCCAAGTCATCAGGTATTATTTTCCGTGATCCTAACCATCACAACACCGGCTTCAAAATAGAGTTTAAGTAAAACCTTTCAATCTTGGTTAGTGTCATACCTTTAAAATGTCTGCTTATTCCACTTATAAATCTTGAAAAACTACTGCTTTCTGTGCTGACAAATACTTGACAAAAATCAGTAAACATTTTCTTATCAAAAACAACAAGATTCACAGTTTTCAAATGCTGTGGTGATGATTTGGCAAAGTCCTTAACAGCACTCAATAAATTCTTTGTAATATATGGAATAGTGCAGCCCAATTCTGAAAAAAACAAAAGCAATATAATTAATATAGCAAATAAAAATGCAATGACTATGTGCATTATTGAACAATATAATAAGAAAGGTACTTTTATCATATTTAGTCAGTATTTGAAGGTAGAAGCGAATTACACCAAACTTTCTATACGCACATAAACTGATTCTGCAAATGTTTCAAATTTGATATGACGCAATGCACGCCTATACCGTAGAAGTGAATTACACCAAACTTTCTATACGCACATAAACTGATTCTTCAAATGTTTCAAATTTGAGATGACGCAATGCACGCCTATACCGCAGAAGCGAATTACACCAAACTTTCTATACGCACATAAACTGATTCTGCAAATGTTTCAAATTTGATATGTCGCAATGCACGCCTATACCGTAGAAGTGAATTACACCAAACTTTCTATACGCACATAAACTGATTCTGCAAATGTTTCAAATTTGATATGACGCAATGCACGCCTATACCGTAGAAGTGAATTACACCAAACTACAAAAAACAAGAATTCTCCAATTTGTAAACCTATAACAAGTGTTTCAGTGTCTGAAATGAGAAAGATTTTAAAAGTTAGGCATAAATTATTTATATACAAAAATCAATTAATTTTCCAGCGTACGTGTCTCCGTGGTGCAGTTGCCTAGTGTGTTCCTTTTGTAATCGAGTTCAAATCCACCTGGGAGCGACTTTCTTTTTGAGGACAAAGTCATGTGAATCTCCCTATTCTGGCACGTTTCGGACCTGACTGGTACTGAAATAGCAGATTTTCTGAACCAGTGAAGCTTAGGGTAAAAAATGGTAAAATAATGCATATACTGTACTGTATTACTAATACCGATATAACTTACATGGGCATAAACCTAGCTTGGGCTTATCCTGTAGCACAAATACTGTATTGTGAGACAAAAATAAATAGAATAGTAGAAAAGGCTAAGAAAAATAGGTTTACTGATATCTGTAAAACATTACGTAAAAATTATTAAATAAGTACCAAAATTAGCAAACAATCAAAACAGCGTTAACGAATTTGCTTTCAATGTTGCCAAGTATTTATTATTTATAGTTAAAACTATCTTTGAAATGGCGAAAACATTTCCATTTCCAGCTAACTTTATAGCTATAAAAGGTATATACATATTAATAGTATACAATTAATCAACTGATTCAATAATTTTGATCATTATCTCCATGTTTGCCCAACTTTTAATTGTAAAAATTACTTTTTAATTGTAAAAGTATCATTATAAATCACCTTCCATTAATTATACTTTTGTTTTTCCCTTCAAAATGCCCAAATGTAAACAATACAACAGAAGTTCCATAAAGAGTGGCTACAAGATGAATGTTTCAAGAAAAAGATGTGGATAATGGTAATTTCCAGGGATAATACCATAGCATAGTACCCTAAGAATAACAAATAAAATTCAAGGAGGTCTCAAGAGCTAGTGGATATTTGAACGAGGAGGAATTTCTTATTATTAAGAGTGGTGACCACTCTTAATAATAAGAAATTCCTCCTCGTTCAATCTTAAATAACCCACAACATAGTAAATAAAAACAATTTAAGTATTGTTTTAATTCTAATTTTTTTATTTTAACATTATTAAAATATAAAATAGTATCTAGATAATTCTCTAGATAAATGGCATGAAAATCTAGATAATTCTAGATATAATTTGAGGCCACTAAACGGGCAAAAAACGTGTCAACACTGGTGTGGTGTTGCGGCCCCTGGCAACACAAGGGAGCGAACT
>VCCN01003064.1:42073-58785 GCA_006491835.1 Architeuthis dux | reverse complement strand
CTGCAACACGATAATAGATGATAAAGTCTCCGACAGAATAAACCTCACAAAAACTATCAAATTCTGCCAGCCCTGTAAGAGCAAAAAGTGCCAATGCTGTAACCACCTCATACACACCAATTCCTTCGCCAGCTCTAACACCAATAAAACTTTCAATATCTACCATAATTCTAACTGCAAAAGCAACAATGTAATTTACCTCCTTGAATGCATACAATACACACTACAATATATAGGGAAGTCTGAATGGCCTTTTAATATCAGACTCAACAATTACAGACATAGAATTAAATCTACCAACCCCGTCAATTTACTCCCAGTAGAACAACACTTTCTCCTAACCAACCATAACTTTAGCAATGATGCTAAATTCACCATTACCAAAAGGATAGAAAAGACTACACCCCATAAAGTTACAAAAACCCTAGAGTCCCACGAGAACATGTGGATCAAACTCCTACAAATTCTCTCCCCCAAGGGACTAAATATTAAATTAACCTAAATATCACACACATACCCCCTTCCCTGTTACAACACCTTATGTGACTATCCGTATTACCTTACAGCACTCTCGATTAAACAACCTTAATAATATCCCCACCCAACCCTAATAAATCCCCATATAAAACTGAATAAAAATTAAAATTAATAAAATATAAATAAAAACATAATAACAAATGAAAGATTATAACTAAGTCAACTCGACTCACTTCCCTTCCCATATGGACATATATCTACACCCTAGCCTGTAGTATATATATATTCTTAAAACAATGTTAATACTATTTATATCTGGTACAATTCTGTAGTATTAAAACTCTACACAACAATACATGGTACTTTAATGTTTCCAGGATGCAACCTAGCAAACTTCCATAGTTTTAATCCCTCTATTTTCCCTTAAATATTCTTATAAAATATTTGTTTTCCTTAAATATTCTGATATATTTCTCCCTACACACTCTTCGATTTTTATTTAATTTCACTTTTTACTTTTCAACAGATTAACCCACTTGCCTATTATTAGAACACCACCAACAGCTGTATAACCCACTTCTTACACAGAATTCACCTATTCCAACCAGATCTGGATCACCCACCACTCTAAGAATCTTCCACAACCTTCAGACATACCATGGGACTGCTGCAGTTGAGAACATGCCTCTGTGCTTGCGAAAATTTCACCAACACTGTATCAATGTTAAAATACTGACTATATATATATATATATATATACACTCGAACCCACCACCAACCAGGCATAAACACTATATAAACACACACATCTTCTGTATTCACCATCTTTCTTGAAAAAGCTGGTACAATCCGGTGAAATGTTAAAATAAAGAAAAGCTCATTTGCACAAAAATGACCTTCTGACTTTGTCTTTTCAACTCTAATATTGTCAGATACATCTTTAACCACATTGATACACTGGTCATATATAGGCGAAGAACTTCTAAAGCTTAAGGTAAGTAACCAGCTATTCTATTACAAAGGAAGAGAAGATAAAAAAATGTCAGTGGCGTAGGATTCCTAGTCACCATTAACATCGCAGGTAACATTATAAGTTTTGACAGTGTATCAGACAGAATAGCTTGGATAGTAGTTAAAAGATACACACTAAAGGTAATCCAGGTTTATGCACCAACTGCGACAAGCTCTGAACAAGAAATAGAAAGTTTTTATGACGACATCAGTAAGATAATGGACCAACAGAAAACTAACTACACTCTACTCATGGGAGACTTTAATGCTAAGGTAGGTAAAGGAAAGTGTAGGAAACTATGGAATAGGACAGAGAAATGATAGAGGCGACATGCTAGTAAATTTAGCAGAGAGATAAGGTTTAAAGATAACTAATACATTCTTTTAAAAACGGGAAGGTCGGAAGTGGACCTGGAAAAGCGCAAGTCGCGCAACCAAAAAACGAAATCGACTTCATAATAACAGACAAGATCGAGAACATTAAAGACGTTACCGTTATAAACAAAATAGACATAGGTAGTACCATAGAATGGTAGCGTTCAGAACTAAACTTTAAAACTGAAAGGAATAAAATGATCCTTAAGAAGAAGAGATGCCCCAATAAGATAGAGATAGAGAACATTAGCAACTTCAGAATAGCGATAGAGAACAGATTCCAGGCCATATTGAATATAGAAAGTGACCTAGTGGAAAGGAGTAATAGCCTGGCAAATATAATTAAAGAAGCAGCAGAGATGGTAGGCAATACAAACGTAAACAATAACACAGGGAAATACTCTAAAAGAACATTAAAACTAATCAAACAGAGGAGAAATATGAAGATAATAACTAAAGAAGACGAAACCAAGCAGAACTTAACAAACTAATAAATAAACAAACGAGAAGAGAGAAAAGAAAGGAAAACACTAAAGGCATAGTAGCTATAAGAAAGGGGAAGAGCTTAAAACACGCCCGATCCGCAGACCATAGCGGCAAGCAGCAGATGCTTGCACTAAAGGATAAAAACGGCAAACTTATAAAAAATAGAGATAAATTGACTACAGTAACCGAAGAATATTATAAAAATTTGTACGCTTCAAAAATAAACATACCACAAACTAAACCAATAGATACTAGCGATATCCCACACATAACGGTAGACGAAGTAGTAACTGCACTACAAAGGACTAGCACAGCTATTCACCCAATGTATAAGAGAAAGAAAAGTCCCTAAGAATTTCTGTCTAGGAATAGTAAACCTTCTCCACAAAAAAGGAGATAAACATGACCTCGGCAACTACCGCCCAATTACACTACTACCTAACATATATAAACTATTCACAAAAAAACTCACAAACAGATTAACAGGCACTCTAGACGAAAATCAACCACGCGAGCAGGCAGGCTTCAGAAGTGGCTACTTGACAATAGATCACCTATATGCAATAAACCAACTAATCAAGACATCCTTAGAATACAACAAACCACTCTGTTTGGCCTTTGTAGATTATGAAAAAGCATTTGACTCACACACAGCAGTCTTCAACGCATTGTGTGAACAAGGCGTAAATGAGAATTACATACAAATTATCCAAAACATATACGAAAATGGCACTGCAATAATTAGACTACATAAAGATACAAACGAGATAAAGATAGCAAAAGGAGTCAGACAAGGTGATACAATGTCACCTAAACTATTCACAGCAAGCCTTGAAAGCATCTTCCGGAAAACTGACAGGGAGGGAATGGGAATAAACATAGATGGAGAATACTTAAGCAACTTAAGATTTGCAATGACATTTCCATGATGTCGGAAGCATCTGACGAACTACAAAATATGCTAACTGATCTAAATAGGGAGAGTAAAAAAGTAGGCCTAAAGATGAATAGAACAAAATCAAAAGTAATATTCAATGATAAAGTCCCCAAAAAGACCATAAATTAGAAGGTGAAATTCTAGAAGAGGTCGATGACTACAGCTACCTAGGACAGGTAATAAAGCTAGAGAAAGATCACGACTGCGAAATAAAATGATGCATAAGGATAGGCTGGAAAGCATATGGTATGAATAGAGACATTCTGAAGAGCACCTTGCCAATGTGCTTAAAGTGTAAAGTATACAACAGCTGCATAATACCAGCCAAGACGTATGGATGCGAAACATGGAAATTAACCAAACAAGATGAAAACCAACTTAGAATAGCACAGATCCATGGAAAGAGCAATGCTAGGGATAACTATAAGAGATAGGAAAAGATCAACATGGATCAGTGAGAGGACTAGAGTGAAGGATATTATACAACTAATTAAGCAGCAAAATAAACAACAAATATTTTTTTTTTTTAAATGTTAAAAAAATGAACTAAAAAAACACATTCTTGAACTGATCGTTTGCAGAACGTAAATATTGAGGATTTTACAGACATTCCTGGACCAGCTACACAATTACCTGATACCGCTAAATAGTTTATAGATAATAATTTATTAATATTATTGAAAATATACAACAAAAATTTTTTTAAAGTTGATAAAAAAATTTACTAAACAAAAAAACATGTTTAAATCTTACGCAAATTTAAATCATAACAATGCCAATCAATCGATAATAATACCTTTTTCAATTAACTTTTTTATGGTTTTATTTCAACAAAGTGATACATTGAGAATAATCACTGAAAATTTAGTAAGCATACATTTAATATTAAAAGAGATATAGCAATTTATCGAAAATTGGCAAGAAACTTGGTTTTGAAGTGTGTTTGGTGATGCAAAATCTTTGTCAAATTATGAAATCAACTTCAACAAGAAAAACAACTTGTTTGAATAATTTCCGAATAGATTTCGGTTATTTTTATAAAAATCTGTTAATAAGACTTTTGTTAATCGTTTTCTATGACTAAGAAAAAAAGATTTTGTTGCAAAAAGAAAATTAATCAAAGTTTCTTTTACTCTCTTTCATATGGAATGACAAAATGAGAAATATTATAAACTTACGACTGGCATTCTTAAATGTGATGATACATCTTCCATCACTGAGCATTTTGCTGGAAACAATGTCCTCAGGATTCATGGGATTGTTAAAGAAGTGCTTCACATGTTCCTGGTCCCATTTGGCAGGAATATTACTCACAATAATCTTGTTAGTAACTGGAACTTGCCTTATTTTTATACTTGTTTCACTGAGATAATTATTTTTGTAGTCAGTTTTCAGTATTTCAAAATCTTGAAAAGAAGAAGAAATGAGGAATAATATTTGTAGTAATGACAAATAAAACAGTTTTAAGTTTAGGAAGTGGTTTTGTCTTTATTTTATACAATAATATTCTGGTAGTTGAGGATTTTGCCTAACTTCTCACAGTTTTGTGTTTCATAAATATTACAAAATGTATGTATAGAAATTATGTTCAGAATGACGTTTTTTTATTCCAAGATGACAACTGAATAAAATGAAGTTCATTAATTCATTTGACCTCAAGTTTGGAAAAACTTTGATTTTTCAATACTCACCAATTTTATTAGTAAAATGAACCAACCAAATTCCAGGCTTTATTTTTTTAACACTTTTCACTTCCATTTCAGTAGTAGCTTCCAAAAAGTTTGTCAGTGCCTCATCAGATCTGTTATGTCTGATATCAGAAATCAACACCTGTTTCTCTTCCATCACAGGAGGTATGTACATTCTAACTATAAGACGATGGTTGTCAATCATGTGATTCTTCTCTTCAACCACATTTCTTGCAACTAAAAAATAAAATAAAAAAGTGACAAGGTCATTTTCTTTTCTTGATTATATAGTTTGAAGTTTATATTTCAAAATTGGGACAATATTAAGCTAATGGTTTTTGTCAGACACAATAAAATTGAATAGAAAAATAAGACAGCAAAGAATGAAGGAACAATGGGGTGAAGTAAATGTAGAAATAATCTTTAGTGAAAGTATTAGGTTGTTAAACAGGCAATGTCATTTTTTGACTAATTTTCAAGTACAATTCCAAATTCGGACATAATGCTGCTCAAGCTGCTGATAATGTCAACAGAGCATTTGGAGTGAACACTACTACAGTGCAAACTGTTCAGCATTGGTTCAATAGGTTTAGGTCGGGAAATATGGATACCAATAATAAATCTGTTCTAAATGAAGATGAAGAATTATCAAAAGCTGCGTCCAACAACGCAGTGAAGTCCATGAGCAGACTTTAGAACTTCAACAGTGCCCATATTATGTCATCACAAGGTAATAGGAAAATGGGTTGCACATGATGAAGTGCTCCATGACAGTGTCCCATGGGATCAATATTAGGTGCCTCCTCTAACCCATTAAGCAAAATCAGAATAAGCAGAATTTATAGCAATTCCTCCTGCCTAGAATCCAATGAAGGAGTTCAATCGTCCTCAAAAGCACTTTGAAGGTTAATGACCCTTCTCATAACTATAGAACAACACAAACAACAAGGCTTCAATAGTCCTAAAAACACTTTGAATGTTAATGACCCTTCTCATAACTATAGAACAACACAAACAACCAGAAGGAGTTCAATCGTCCTAAAAAACACTTTGATGTTAATGACCCTTCTCATAACTATAGAACAACACAAACAACCAGAAGGAGTTCAATCGTTCTAAAAAACACTTTGAATGTTAATGACATTTCTCATGACAGTATATGCCCGCTGCAAGGCACACCTGCGTTGTCTGTCATCTAGATTAATGCCAGACTGACTTCCCAATTTCTGCCATCCGAATTTTGTCAACACGATATGCACTATCACAATCTCTGCCACTCAATATGCAGCTAACTAGAGACAAGCAGAAAATTCTATAAGTCCCAAGCATTTTTGTCACTCAACTTGCAACACGCATAAAGAAGATTTGCATTCAAATGATGCCCTTCTGCTTCCTTGTAGAGTCTTGCTCTTTCGAGTGAATTTAAATGGGTTTGTTAATAAACAAAAGTCGCATTACTTAGTGAAAATCCAAGACGTATCTGTGATGTCCTGCCAGGCTGCACAAGGGAGCAAATACCACGAGTTACCTCCCTTGCCACAAATCCATAAAACGGAAGTGAGTCCCCGGTCATGCGCCAGGCAAACCGGGGAAAATAAAGAAGACCGCTCGGAAGCGAGAACACAACAGTTCTCTCACTGACGGCGATCAGTAAGCATCACATTTGTCTTTGTCCTTTGTTCGTTTGCTTTATCTTTCCCTTTCAGTGAGACTCCCACGAGCTGGGAGACACTACATTTTGGCGACCAGGGGCGAGATCCGAACTCACGAAAACACAAAGGAATAACCACCTCAACACAAGATGGCTCCGTTTCCACCATTCCAGGTACACAACGGAGAAAGCACGGCCGGCCTCAGAAAGTGGATAGAGAAATTCGAAAATCTGCTATGCGCTTTGGACGTGGAAAACAAGAAGAAAAAAAATGTTTCTCCACTATGCTGGCAACGAAATCTTTGAGATCGTCGATAGCCTCACGGATGAAGAAAAGGGACTCGGAGCGACGCACATGGTGAATGGGGTAGAAACACCAGCGGGCTACGAAACGTTAAAACGTTCGCTGACGCCACATTTTACCCCTCGAAAAAATACATGCTTCGCGATTTTTAAATTCAGACAAGCGGTCCAGACAGCCTCGGAAGACCTAGACGGATACCACACACGTCTCCGGAATTTGGCCGACACGTGCGATTTCACACACATAGAACGGGAAATCCTGGCGCAAATTCTACAAGGCTGTTCTACCACGCGGGTCAGACGCAGAGTCCTGAGGGACGACTCCACGCTGAAGCAAGTACTCAACGAAGCTAGGGCTACCGACCTTGCGAATGCACGGGCCTCAGCGATAGAGACACACGCTATACACGCAATATCTGGCCGACTAAGCTACAGACGAAGCGGCGCAGATGTTGCTACCAGAAGCAATACAGAGATGCCCAGAGGCGGCCATGACTCTGCGAGACGGCCACCACGAGGTGACCGAAATTCGGCCATCTGCCGTCACTGTGGAAACTCAACAGCACATCCCTTTTGCCCAGCCAGGGGGAGGGAATGTAGAAGCTGTTACAAGATGAACCATTTTGCACGGGTTTGCCGGTCATCCAGGCACAACATCAACAATATTTCCAGACCTGCGACTGAGAGAGCTTCATCCCCATATCCATCCAGTGACAAGTGAGTTTTTACGGTCAATGGCAGGCGAGTCCAAAGTTTTAGGACCCCTTCCGTCACTGCCCGTATAAACAAGACTCCAATAACGTTTGAAGTCGACACTGGTGCCAGTGTTAATATCCTCACTGGTCAGGACTACGATAGCATGCCGGACCGACCCAAGCTACAGAGGCACACATCCAACATATACGCGTACGGGTCCACACAGGCACTTCCCGTGCATGGACTCATCTACGCTAAAATTGCACAAAATGGAATCAACACGAACACGAAGCTATACGTTGTGGATTCCAGCGGACCGAACGCTCAAAACCTTTTAGGCGCGGACTCAGCTCAGGCGTTGAATATAGTAAAAATAGTTCACCACACCATGCATCAGCCCAGAAACAAAGACAGAATAACGGACTACATGAGTGCACAACAGGCGAGGATAGAAGAGTTAATAAAAAGACGTTAAAACTATCCGAGAAGCGCCTAGCCGCAATTGAAAAACAATTAAACGAAACACATAGCCAGTCAGACTCTAATACGAAAACAGACGCAACAAATACACCGGCGGCGGAAACAGAAACCAAGACAACAACAAAGACACAAAACGAAAAATACACGACAACACCGGTCGAAATAACACACATGCAAAACAATAACTACACACATGCAGAACTGTTTGACCCGGATGATAGCAAAACAAGAAAAAAAACGTTAGACCCAGGTGATTACAAAACAAGAAAAAAACTGCTTAATGAGTGGCTATTTTGATTGAAAGATCAACTAAAGAGCTGATAGAAATTTAAATTCTGCTCAAAGTTGGAGAAGACAAGACAACAGAAGTTGGATAATGCAAGAATGAATGTTTGGTTATAATGTACTTTTCGAGTAGAAAAACTCTGGAGTAGATTGTTATTTCTTTGTCAAGGCAGTTGGATAACAAGAAATATTGCAAATTTAAAGTGAAGGTTTTTTTTTTTAAATCATTTGATATATGTTTTCCTATAAAGATTTTTATCAGATTAGATTATTAATAAGCCATTCAAGGGAAAAACTTTTTTTTATTCTCACCATTTGAAGTAGCAAATGTGATCTTAATTTCATTTTTCCTGTCAGAGTCAAAATTTGTGATTTCTCCACCTTTTGATCTCCGAGTATTTTTAAAATATAACTCCACTTCTTCTGGGGGTAAACTGTTTGGCACATCATAAACAACAATAGTTTTTTGATCAGATTCTGATGGAAGCTTTTCGATTTTTCCTTCAGCCAAATCATCTGTCTTTAATGGTTTCTTAAAGGTAACGGGTAGTTTGCACTCCCCAAAAACCAGAGGAGATCTTTCCACAACACGCTTAGCAACTGAAAGTAGAAGATGATACATAATGCAGAAACAACTATAATGATATGTATATATTTACACACACACACACACATATATATATATATATATAAATATTTGTTCAAAAAGTCATGAAGTGAATCTTAGACACATGCTCCACCAAAAACCTGGTAGAGGTGACCCAATTGTTAGTTTTGAGACAACCCATACATGCATATATATACATGTGTGTGTGTATGTCTGTGTGTTTGTATACATACATAAAGGATAACGGTACCTCTGTAAAATATGTGTGCAGGTAATCAATATTAAATTAGCAAGAATTGTGGTTGGTTGGGTAAATATTTCAATGTTGATTCACACCATCCCCAAAGTATTATGAATGGAAGTGACTTTGTCTGCTTTTTAAGAAGATCATATGTGAAAAATAAATGCAACTAGAGACACAGTGGCTTCAATCACCTTAATAATGCACAATGCATAATACACAATAGTTTAAAAAAAGAAAAAAGTTGGGGAAACACTGATATAAACAAGATCAAAAAACACTAAAATATCAGTTATTGATTTTACAGCAATAAAATATCTTCTATGTGCAAAAGATTTGTTTCCAATCAATCAATATTTAGGGTATGCTCAATGACCTTGAATGTGTTCGTTAAAGCCAATATTCGTTATATCAAGGTTTGTTATATTGAGGGTTCACTGTATATAAGTGAGAGATAGGAACACCATTGTTTTCTTACTTTCCTCCTTAGCGAATGTTATTTCAACAAGATTTGTGCATGGGTTCCTTGTTGCATTTTCCTCAATTTCTCCTCCATTAGATGCTCTTCTATTCTCAAAAAATAACTGAAGATTTTCCAATTCCATGTCTTGGGGTACATTATGAACACAAATAGTTTTTGTTTCAACTTTCTTTTCAGACACTTCACTGTCATTTTGGTTTTCAGTCACTTCCTCCATCGATTTCACAATAGACGATGACGGTGCTTTTGATGCAACAGTGTTGGCCACTAAAAGATAAAAAAGAAAAATCAATTAGGTATCCTTATTAATCAAGTACAAAATCTCAAACATTTTACTGATTACTTCTAGCATTCTGATATTTGATGCACAAATGGTCAAAATGGTCAGTGACTGATTTGAGTCGTATTAAGAAGGTTCCGGTTATGGCTGAGATGTAATGAATATCCAATTTATAATTATTTTTCAGAACCATTGTTGACTTTTTGTCAGTTTCAATTGTTAACTCAAACAGGTCTGGTTAGTTGCTCAATAGAAACCATAACGTGACCAACGTCTTTTGGCAGCATGCCATGTGGGGGAAACACACAGTGACACTCTGAAACCTGACTTATTTATGCCACAGCAGTGGAAGAGTCCACCTACGAAGTCGAAGAGGTAGTGTAGCCATTCATTTTCAGAATATTAATTACATAACAATTCCACCATTAGTATACACAAAATCAAATGTTTGCTATGTACATATTTACACACACACCATTAGTCACTGATGATCTGGGAAGCGACCAGGTGGCTTCCGAATTCTCTCAGACTGTCGAATGACAGGTGTGGTCATGTTTTTTGATGTGCCGGGCCCACCTCCGTCGATTGAGTGGCACTCGCTTTGGGTTTTGGGAGTGAATGCCTCTTTGCCAATTAGCTCATGTTCTATGGGAATGTCTTCTGAACTAGTCACTTCAACAGGAGCCTCCCTTCCGGTGGTCTCTCTAACAGGTTCTTGGGGTGCTGCAGGGATTTCCCATTGTATATGGGGCGTTGCCCGTATCTGGTCCCCATGCCTCTTTACTATGTTTCCATCCTGCATTGTCACATGATAAATCATTTGCCAAACTTTGCTGACAATGTCTCACTTCATCCACTTGTTGCTGCTATATCCTCTTGCAATTACCATGTCATCCACTCCAAACGCCCAGACTTTGAATCCTGTCTCCTCAGAGCCAACTTCCTTGCAGTCTTGGAGCACCAACAATCTACTGTGCAGACAACATTTCATTAATAATTCTGCTGGTGATACTCCCGTCCCACTATGGGGTGTGCATCTGTATGAGAATAGTAGTCGGCTCACCCTACTCTCCAACGTCGCTTTTATCGTCTGGACTGATCTCTCTGCTGGACCATTTCAAGATGGATGGTAAGGCACCGATGTCGCATGCCCTATTCCCTTGTAACTTTGAAGGCACCGATGTCACATGCCCTATTCCCTTGTAACTTAGAAATGTTTCAAATTCACCACTAGTAAACCCTGTTGCATTGTCCTTCAAGAGCACCTCAGGTAATCCGTGAGTTGCAAATATCCTTTTTTCTATTGTGGTTTAACTTCCTGTTGAATTCACTATGTGAATGTCTATCCACTTGCTGAATCAGGAACCACTTGTTCTTGCTTGGACCTGCATGGTCTAGGTGCAACCTTTGCCAAGGTTTTGTACTTTTCTAGCCGGATTGTTGCTATTTACAAGGCATTTTTCACATGACCCCACATATCAGTATGTTTTCTATAATCCTATACCAGTGGACATCCCTTGCCAACATTTTCATGTGGACAATTCCAACGTGTACCATGAGGAACTCCTTCAGGACCTGATTCCTCAAGGACTGTGGTATCATTACCTTGGAACCCCATAGCAAAACACCCTTCTTGACTGTCAACTCTGTGTTTTTCTTTTTGTAACTCAGTAATTCACCATCATACTCGCCCTCGTGCCAACCCTTCAAAACATTTTGCACTATTTGTCACAAAATTGGGTCTTCATTTGCTCTTTTGCCTACTTCTGTGGATGTTGTGGGAGCTCTCTCTAAATCTAACATCCATAACGTATCTTTCGCTTGTGAAGTCTCCTCCTTCTTGGCCGGGGTAGGGTGTCTCAGAACTCCATCAGCATTTTCACTCAGGTGACATAATTTGAATACGAGTTTATAGTTATACACTAATAATATTAAACTTCACCTCTGAATGCTAAGCTTGGTATGGGTTTTTCGGGTCCCAACAACCCAACAAAGTGGTTTGTGATCCGTAGTGATGACAAACTTCTGACCCCACAAAAATGGTGAAATTTACGCACTACGTATGTAAATGATGGCCAGAGACTCTTTTTTGGGGTGGCTGTCATCTTTTACTGCATTAATGTGGCATAAGCTATGTGATTTTCGGGCACCATTCAGTATCACATGCGTCAACACTGCTCCCACAACATATGGCGATGCGTTACAGTTGTCTTTAATTGGGAGGCTCGCATCGTAATGAATTAACAACCTAGCATCCATTTGCATTCCCTTAGCCTTCCAAAAAGCCCTTTCCTGTTCTGCTTCCCAAACCCATGTAACGTCCTTGCATAATAACTTGTGAAGCTGCTCAAGGGCTGTCCATAAATTTGAGAAATGGCTGTGATAGTAATTGATCATGCTTAAAAAGGACTTCACCTGAGTGATGTTTGTTGGGATTGAATCAATGGCCCCAACCTTCTCTGCAAGAGCCTCTACTCCCTGCTTGCTTATCGAGAACCCCAAATATTTTACCTTGTCTTTCAGTGACATTTATTTTTCTGGAGCCTCAGCTTGTTCCTTTCTAACACCTTCAACAGGATTAAAGAAAGAGGACCAGTACATCTACCTAGGGCAACAAATCTCAGTCACTCTAGGTTGGCAAGATTTCAGAAGAGCAAGCTCAACCTCCAAAAGCACGAATATCCCATTAGTTGTAAAAAGAAGGGTCTACAACCAATGTATACTACCGATAGTCACATATGGAGCTAAAACATGGAACCAAACTGAGAACCATGCAACGTGCACCAGGGAGAATCATGCTCAACATCACATGGAGAGATCACAAGACAGCACATTATATTAGAAAACAAAAAGGGTCAGAGATATCATAAAAAACTCAAATGGCAATGGGCTGGTCATGTGGGAAGAATGCCAGTCAACTGCTGGACATCACTACTCACATTATGGATCCCCAGAGATCATATACAAAATTGTGTCCTGCTGTGACAAATTAGACAAGTTCAGAAATTATTGGCGCCGAGACACCCATGATAGAGAGGTCTGGCGAATTTTGGAGAAGGTCTATGTCCAATGATGGGCGCTAAAAGGCTGATGATGATAAATGCTGTTCAAAACAATACAAGAAAGAATATTTCCCAGTGATGTTATGTGAACAACATGCTTGGTACTTCTCTTGAGTGTGCTAAGTTCTACAAGGAACAACATGCTTGGTACTTCTCTTGAGTGTGCTAAGTTCTACAAGGAACAACATGCTTGGTACTTCTCTTGAGTGTGCTAAGTTCTACAAGGAACAACATGCTTGGTACTTCTCTTGAGTGTGCTAAGTTCTACAAGGAACAACATGCTTGGTACTTCTCTTGAGTGTGTTAAGTTCTACAAGGAATGTGTCTAAAATGAAATCTTTTGTCAGGAAGAATTATAATCCAATGATTATCATCACTGGAAAACACAAAAAAAATAGAAACTGACATCTGTCCAACCTCTTTTGGCACATGCTGTGTTGGGGATGATCAATTAAAACATTGGAAAAAAGGGGTGATCAATGAATAAGTTACTTCTCACCCCTTTCTTGGGTAGTGATCATTAAAAAAGTCTAAATTTTCAAAAAAAACAAGTGCAAGCACTGCCAGACACAAACTAACGGACAAATTTAGTATAAACTTACATTGCAAATTCATAAAAACCTATTTAGGGGGTGAATTTTCAACAAAAAAAGAAAGTTTTTTTCTAGACATAATAAGGTGTCTTTTGGCAACATGTCATGTTGGATCCATCCTAAACTGACCTTGTGTCAAATTTGCTGTTGTGTTGAAAGAATAGCATGAAAGGAACAGTAAATGGAAATAATCGAACTTCAGAATGATGAACTTCTCGAATCTTTTTTAAGTTTTAGGCAACTCTTCCTGAAGAATACTACCACAAAACGGTGTGCTTCGCTACAAGATATGCCTCGAGTAATGACGCCAACTGCTAGGATTGAAAATATTTCTTAAAAACTTGACATTTTCAGTTGTTTTTTTTCAACTGCTATATCAATGCAATGCAGATATTACTGCATGCAGGATTTACCTCCCTTGATCAAATATTTTTATTTGTCTGTTCAATACTTATTGAACGATTCTAACAGGTTGAGTGCATGATAAAAGAACATACATATATCAGTGGCGGTGCTAGGTCAAACTGTTAAATTTGGGCCCATTACAAAAAGGTTTTAATGGTAGGTTCAATTGTGCCGCCAGAGCTCCGGTGCCTCTCTGCAGTTGTGGGGTCTGCAGGTTCCATGCAATATATTAACTCTTAACTTTCAGTAAGGAATCTCTCTCACTAATGTTCAAATCAAAATAGGTGCATTTGTAAAAATGTCTGTCACTCATATTTTTTTTTAACTGATAACAATCAAAATAGTATTGGTTTTGTAGCTTGTGTACATAATGAACAGATTGAGAATAAAATGCAGTTTACACAGTACAAAGAGTTCAGAATTAATCCAGCCACAGTTTACCTGTATAAACTTCTTTATCTGATTGAACTTCTTTCATTTCAGGCATTTGCTGAAAATAAAAGCAATATTTTTAATCAATGCCAATTATTTTGATGCAAACAAATACGATGTAAAAAGATAAAGCAGAAAAAAAGACATACAAGACTGGACAGATGGGATATAAAAAGAAGAAGAAAAGCATTGCAAGCTGTGATCTACTTGGAAAAAAATCTTTTTTCTTAACAAACTAAGCATTTTACTGCTACCTGCAGATGGTGCAGTGTTTTTGTCTATGTAAACTGAGTAACTTCAAGACATTTACATAGTAAGCAATATATATCATACACTTGATTAACCATCTATTTAATGAATGCAAGCTCTGATTTCCATAGACCTGCTTTGAACTTCTTCAACCAGCCCTGCATGTCTGTGTATTCATACATTGACTGTAATTCGGTTCATTAATCAATTACTTTGACACACCTTTGGTGACAGACCCATCTTTATGACTAATTTAACAGGTGGAATAAACCTCTTCTCATTGAGTTTATAAATCAACCTTCGTGTTTTAGTCAGGATATATAGATAATATGACTGAAAATGTCAGCTTATAAAACATCAGATAAGATAAGAATGTTGGTTATATTATCTCTAATACTATGCAAAAGTCACTATTTTTGTGTGTAACTATGTATGTCTGCAGTGAGCATCACGGCCAAACTAAAAGTCCCAGGGGTCTGGTTTTTGCATGGATATTGACTTAACCCCGCGATAAAGCATAGGCTATTTTGTTTTGTTTTAAATTTCAACACTATCATGTTTTTAGTGGGGGTTCAATTCACAATGCAACTATAATGTTAAACTGAACACATATTTTATGTCCAGTAGAGTTGTGATGTAATAAGCAGACAACATCATAAAAATTCATTTAATGTATAATTTAATGTTGTGTAAATAAACACAGCTTTTCTTCCTCCTTATTCTGTTTGGATTCGTCTACACAAATTTTGTAGTTAATATTGGTAATTTGTAAGTAGCTTTTTTAAAAATACAGTTTCGAATTTTTGAATGAATTTTTTTACTATTATTTTAAAATCACATAGCTTATGCCACATTAATTTTAAGTTAAAGCAATCATTATTTAATTGTACTGTAATAATAATTGCTTTCACTCTTAATCTCTATTCGCTTTAAAGATATTTAAAACATTTAATTAAAGATATTTAAAACAAAAGCATTGGAAATGAAAAATAGGTTGTTTGAGAGAGCGTGAGAATGTTTAGATATATGAGAGAGAGAGAGAAAGGACATTTATATGTATGAGAGAAATAATGTTTATATATGCTTTAGAGAAAAAAGATAATCTAGGTAAGAGTCAAACAAGAGGAAAACTTTATCTTTTAGGGGTCAAAATTGGTTGACGCTTTTGTTTTTCACGTTTCATGGGTCAAGACAGGGGGGGTGTTTTCAATTATATAGATTAACAAAATCGATGGGTCAAAATTGGGCAGGTTTTATTTAGGATTTTAGGGGACAGAATTCTTTTTTTGGTGGTGGTGAGGCGGGGGTTGGGTCACGTTTTAAGGGTCAAAATTGTGGAAACTTTTTCCCTTCTAAGGATATAAAACAATCAAGGATAGCATGATATACAAAATGATACTCACCTCAAATACCAAGTTGTAAGGGATTTTTCTGAATTTTCCAGTAAATACAAATTCTTCTGCAGCAAGGACTAAAAATAATAAATACTTTCATTCAACTGAATTTAGATTTCAAATCTAATCTTCAAATTTTGATTTCAAATCTACTCTTCAAATTTTGATTTCATATCTACTCTTCAAATTTTGAATTCATATCTACTGTTTAAATTATGATTTCAAATCTACTCTTCAAATTTTGAATTTATATCTACACTTTAAATTTTGATTTCATATCTACTCTTCAAATTTTGATTTCAAATATACACTTCAAATTTTGATTTAATATCTATTCTTTAAATTTTGATTTCATATCTACTCTTCAAATTATGATTTCAAATCTACTCTTCAAATTATGATTTCAAATCTACTCGTCAAATATTTATTTCAAATCTACTCTTCAAATTTTGATTTCATATCTACTCTTCAAATTTTGATTTCATATCTACTGTTTAAATTATGATTTTAAATCTACTCTTCAAATTATGATTTCAAATCTACTGTTTAAATTATGATTTCAAATCTACTCTTCAAATT
>VCCN01003057.1:2742432-2759288 GCA_006491835.1 Architeuthis dux | reverse complement strand
CGGCTGATGATGATGAATATGACACGGTATAACAGCCTCTGAAGAAACTTTTTATGCAGTCAGTCTACAATAGCCATCCTTAAAGAGCTGGTCTGTTTATATTTACACCACTATGATAATTTACAAGTATAGGAATGAACTGATTGGACCACTTATTGGTCTTTAAAATCTTACTCCGGATTATCATCATTATCCACAATTTAATAACCAGGCTTAGTGACAGAACAAGGCTAATATATGTATGATTTATAAGATTCTGACGAAACAAACATTGCAGTAGTTTGTTGAGTGCACAAGGAAATTTATCCTAATTAAGAGTTTTTACACACTCTTCGCTCATACCAGGAATCGAACCCAGGACCTTCTGAGTGTGAGGCAGACGTGATAACCATTATATCAACAGAGTAGACTGTAAGAAAGTGTAGTATATATTTTTCTTTTTTAAAAATGTACTAATTTATTTATTTTTGCACTGTGTGGCAAGAGCGTAGCTGAGGAGGGGTGGGAGCGATTTTAAATCGCCCCCGGGCTCCCATTCACCGAAAAGCTTTATGAATAGTAGTTCACCGACTGTATTTCTACTAACATTATACAATAACAAATATCACTAAATATTGGAGGAAGCCCCTCGAGGAGCCAAGCCCTACCACAGAAATCTCTAGCTACATCCCAGCCGTGTGGTAACGGAGAGACGGTACCAAAAGAAGTAGAAATTGAAAGTAAAGTCGTATTTACGTTTTATCAAAGACTATTTTACTTTCTCTAGACAACATTTTTATGTAAAATACTGCCAGCACTTCTTCGAAAAAAATACATTTGATCGAGTAGGAAGCAGATCCGAAAAAAAAGAAGATTCTTAAAACTTAAAACCCCATCTGTCTTCCCTCACGTGAAATGTATTTTTCTATAGCTGGTTTTGTAGTATCGATTTTCCTCCATAAAAGTCTCATGACGCTTTCTGAGTCACTGAGAGAACTTTTCTGCTATGTAACACAATATTTAAAATCTTATTTCGAAGTTTTTTTTTCTTTGTCCTTTCTAAGTATATTATATCTTATTCTAAACAAGTCTAGTTAGTCAGTCAGTACAAACCGTCTCGATTTTAGCATAAACTTACATTGTAAATTGAACCCCATATAAAAACATATTTTGGGGGGGGGGATTTTGAAAAAAACAAAACTTTTTTCTAAACATAATAAGGAGTAAATGTTTAAATTTTCAGCCGTCTAGCTCCATTGGTGCGGCCTGTACGCGTGATACATACATACATAGCCAGTCAGCCAGACCGACTCAAAAATTAGAGAAACCTATGGTGACAGTTTTGGTTGACGGTTTCTAATAATAATAATAATAACCTGTGAGAATTGCTATACGGTAATTGCTATACGACGTGCGTCATGATCAGTTATTTTTTATATGATTTACTGGTTAATCCCAGTGAAAGAAATCGTGGATATATTTCAATTTCTATGGGATGTTTTTTTTAGAAAACAAAATAGTGAATTTGTTTCAGTGGAAGAGTCCATAGTTTGAAATGGTGGATAGAAGATATTTTTATCAGTAAAATTCTTACCTTTAAGTGGGGAAGTTTATCGTTACAGACAGTGAAACCAAGAAAATCACACTGTTCATTATTAGAGTAGATTATTTGCACTGCAATGTAAGAACATTGGCCTCGTAAGACACTAAGTTTCTTCTTCCTGAGTTTCTGGAGTATAATTGTAAACAATTGAAACATAACGTTTCACGTCAAATTTATAATCCTTTTCCACTGCTCGTATGACAAAAATACTTCGAATAAAAGTAGAAGAGGTTCAACGTCAGTTTACAAGACTGATAAATGGAATGGAAGAATTAGAATACAAGGAAAGGATACAGAAATGCAACCTTATTTTTTTTAAAGAAGCACAGAAAGAGCGGACACTTAGTGAATGAAGAGGTGGTTGCCACCACATCTATTGACAGTTTTAAATTTAAACTTCAGCCAATGTTTGAAGAGATTTAGTGGGGCTGAATATGGGCCAGTAGCCACCCCTGTCCCAAACTAACATCTGGTATGGTAAACGTACTGTACGTGTTTGTTAACCTGGACGGAAATACAAGTCTCATAGGGCGTTGATTACTCTACACAGAGCTTGGAAAACCCTAAGAATTTTATTCAAAAAGTAGAAATTATTTTCTAATACTAGAATTTCAAATTAAACTGTAATACTCACAACAAAGTTCAGATTTCTCTCCCTTGAACTGATTTGTTGCCGAGTAGAAAATACGTTTTCAAGACTCCCATTCCTTTGATTTCAACCAAACCTCTTTCTTCAAAGTCAAAAGTAGTGTTCCGAAGACAACTGAAAAAGAATTACACCATCCGTTAGTAAAAGAAGTATGGTTAGTCACTCAATAGAAACCGTCATGTGACCAACGTCTTTTGGCAGCATGCCGTGTTAGGGATGATCAATGAATAGGTTACTTTTCTCGCCTTTTGTTGGGCAGTGATCACTAAAAAAAGTTTATAACAGTCGAATAGCAAACTGCTCACACCATTTCACAAACCAAAGATGTGCTGTGCGTGTTATTTGGATAATCTGAAATTTTGAAATGAATTCACGAAACTATTGGGGTAAAAGAAAGATTAAGTTTCATTTTCTTTTCCTCGTCGACTAGAAATTTTTAACAGCTATTTGATCCTGGAGAAACAAAACATTTCTAACTTTTCCTCCCGAATGGTCAGTCTTGTATATCGTTTTAGTTGTGTTCCAGACCAGTTAAGTTGACAGTTTTTTGCAGCTTTACTCGAAGAAGAAACACCTCAGAAGGTCCTGGGTTCGATTCCCGGTATGAGCGAAGAGTGTGGAAAACGCTTCATTAGGACAGATTTCCCTGTGCACTCAACAGCTAATTGAGTACACTCTAAGCTGTGTGATTCGGGTGGAGGTGTCCCTTCGGTGGACATAAAAACTTGTAAAAATAAAGTCATGGTCTCGACTAGACTTGAAACTTACAAGGATCACTAAGCTGACGCATGCAACAGAAACCGGATCTTCGTCACCGGGTGTATACTCCATTGGGAGTTGTCTCTCAAGAGACGGACGCTTTATTTTTTTACTCGAAGAAGAGGCTAATGCTGTCGAAAGTTTGAAGTAAGAAAGAATTAGCAATATAGGGAATAGCATTTGGGGGCTTTTACGTTACTCCCCACCAAACCAACACTTTCATAACCAGTGGGAATTGATATGTAAATTTTATTTCGTTAATCACCCTGTTGTCAAATACCATAAAAACAAAGAAAACACTGCTAATTGAGACTGACTTTTACGCAAGTTGAATACAATTTCATTAGATATACAATGATAAATCTTTCAAATATAATGTTATGATTGATCAATTGTTCCCGGTTAAGATTTTTCATGAGGGTAACAATGTTCAGCTGATCGTTGCGGTAGGTGGATGTATTCCGATCCACATTCTTATTGATATAATATGAAAATGATTTTTACTTACACAAGGCCACCATAAGATACATTCAACAAACGTTGTTTCAGCTATGGCACTTAAAAGAGCCGTATTTTCGATTGTTTCTTTTCGGTATTGGCACAAGTGTTGCATAGTGCCGTGCCTATGCATTTCATTTATACGCGATGTGTAAATCACCAACCGATCGCATCGTTGTTGGATAAGTGATACACAAATTAAATCCAGATCTGTCGAACGAAGTTATGCATGCCATGCACAAAAGAACACGACCAAAGTCCTTGTACCCTGAATAGCCATCTAGTTTTATTTATTACAGCCTTTTCCAAAAACCAGGGTAACTCGTTATCTTCGTACTAAGACGCCGGATGGGATTTTGGATAAAATATTTTGCAGACTTTAAAACTGCACGCACTAAAAAAGTCCACCAACGCTATGAAATGCGTAACTTTACTAAATAACTACATCTCAGTCGAAAAATCACAAAATCATTACGACTGCTACTATCATATTTGAAACCCCAAAACAAACTGCATGGACCCTTCAATCTCTGTCTTTCCTTCTCTCTTACTTCGTCCTTCGCTCTGGTTCACTCTTTTCACCGCCTCGTGGTCAATTACTGGCGCCAAGCATATTTGGCTGATTGTCACGTGTTATGCACGTCCGCTCCAACTGACCGAAAAAAAACCCAACTAACTAACTCTTCCTTTCTTACTGGGATTAACCCCGCCATAATCACTCCGGTGAGCCAATCAAGACGAAGGTCCCGCATTCTCTACCCAAAGTCAAAATCAATATTTCCCAAACACAAAAACCCTAATCTAAGACGTAGCAATATAATTCTAGCGTACCTTTGAAGAAAGAAAACTATTAAAAACTGATGTACGTTTTCGCCGTCACAGAGTCTGCGAAACCAGTTGATAACCAACAGAGGTCAAGAATCTTTTGACCTCTATCCATGTCGGCTCTCGCATTTGACCCTGGGAAGATCAATCTAACAGGCGTATAAACACACTTATTTTATCACGCATACGCACGCACACACATATACGTATATGCGCATCTACGTGGCGTAACATAAACACACGCTTACGTACATATGTACATATATTATTCAAAATTTATTTTTCTTACAGTTAATTATTTAAAATATTTTTCTCGAGTCTACTACCCAGTGTTTTAATACACGGTCACAATTTGCTGATAGAACTTGCTGAGCAGTCACTATCTAAATACTAATTAGGTTCGCTGTTTAACTTGCTTTCAGCGTGATTTAATTATAAATCCTCCTACGTGGATTGACTATGGAACCAAGTATTTTTTGTACGTGCTCACACATATTTTTGAGCGGTTGGGTTCAAAAACCGAGTAGTTTCGCTGGCATATTCTCGCAGGCGACAAGGAGTACCCATGACCCTAACCCGTTAGTGCTATGGGGATGTAATGCCCCGGTGTTGGAATACATGGTACAAGGCTCGCTACATGTATGCCCTGTCTCGCTCGAAGACTGATCTTAGTCATAAAGGCCGAGGAGCGTGATAGTGTTATGATATCTAAAGGTTATCCCGAGGTCTGTCACCTGTGCGGAAATGTCATCTCAGGAAATATGTATATTGTCTAAATACTGTCAGTGTCTAAAACAGGATGGGACCGGTGATTGACACCGCGTAGGCATTAGAGAAAACTATAAAGCAGACCAAGAACAGCGAACGGAGCGGACAGAAATCTCGACACTAAAAGAAGAGACAGACATCAGCGGAACCGAAAGGCAGAAGACCGCTGTCCCTGTTGGGGACAGACTGTCGGTTCTTATCTCTATTCCACTCTTCACTCTCCGGCCGACAAAGATGTATGTTGTGTGGTAAAAATATGTCCAGATATTTGTACAAGCAAGTCTTCAAGTTTCCTTTCTGTCCAAGTCCAGGACACCCCACTATACAACAATAGTACGCGAGGACAAGATGTGACACAAGGTCAGTTTTGCGTGGCTAAAGACAAACATTGCCTGGTCCCTGTGGCCAGTGCTACAAAGTCGCCAGGGCGACCAACGACGCCTCCCCCTTTAGTATAATGGGAAGGAGCTGCCCCGGGGTTAGAACCCCCAGGTCCACGCTCGCTCAATTTACGCCGTGTCTCACCCGAAAACGAACCACGTCTGATCCTTGTGAAACAAGGTCGATGTACGTGTGGGTAAAAACAAACATTGCCTGGTCCCTGGGGCCAATGTTATAAACGGTGACCCGCAAATCCTCCCGTTACAGTGTAATCTGGAGATTCTGCCTCGGGGTTCGAACCTCCAGGACCAGGCTCTCTTAGTGTATGACGCGTCTCGTTCGAAGATGAACAACGCCTTATCCTACTTAAAAAGGGTGGGGGTAGTATGTTTGTGCCTGCCCACGAGAGCAAGTTTTAACATAAGTTCGGTTTTATGTGGGGTCCCATACGCGTACGTAAAAACTGCCCTGTCCCCCTGCAGCCAGTGCTACGAAGGCATCAGGGTAACCCATAAACCCTCCCATTATAGTGTAATTCTGAGGTGCTACCCTGGGATTGGAATCTCCAGAATCAAGCTCGCTTCATTTATGACATGACGCGCCCGAGAGCGAAACTCGACTGATTTATCCAATGGGCTGAGAAGTGATTTTATGTATTTGCTTCCCAACGAGGGCAACATGTAAAATAAGGTTGGTTTAATTTGTACGGTGGGTTAAGATCGAAATTGTCTTGTCCCAACCCTCTCCATTATAGTGCAATAGGGTATGTGCTACCTAAAGGTTAGAATCCCCAGGACCAGGGTCGCTTCATTCATTCATTGCCTAAGGACTAAACTCGACTGACCCCAGCCGAAAGGTTGGGAAGCGATTGTATTCATTTTCCTTTTCACAGGGGCTTCATACGCGTACGTGTGGGTTAATAAACAGATTGCCCTTCCTTGACGCCAATGCCATAGGACGTCAGGGTGGCCCACGAGCCTCCTCTTTTAGTGCAATAAGCGGGGTTAGAGTCCCCGGGAGAAGGTTCGTTTCATTCACGCTGTATCACACCCAAAGACGAACCACGACTGATCCCAGCCAAAACGCCATGAAGAGATTGTATTTATTTGAGCTCCACACGGGCAAAATGTGGCACAAGATCAGTTTAACCTGGGACCCTACACGTGCACGTGAGGGTAAAATTAAAAATTACCCTGTCTCTGCCGTTAGTGCCATATAGACGTCACGACCCTCCCCTTTTAGTGCAATGGATAGGTGCTGCCCGAATTTAGAATCCCCAGGATCAAACACGCTTCATTTATGCCGTGTCTTACCAAAAGACGAACCACAACTGATCCTTGCCAAATTGCCTGGAAGCAATTGTATTAATTTGCCTCTCCACCAGGGCAAAATGTGACAAAAGGTCAGTTTAATCTGCGTGTGGGTAAAGACAAAAACTGTCCTGTGCCTGCGACCAGTACCATAAATGCGTCAGGGCGACCTATGAGCTTCCACGTTTGGTACAACGGGTAGGTGTTGCCCCGGGGTTAGAATCGCCGGGGTCAGCCTCGCTTCATGTGTGGTGTGTTTCGCCCAAACACGAACCACGACTGATCTTTGCCAAAAAGAGGGGGCACCAATTAATCGTAAGCTTTCCAATATTTTCCTTTAAGCCAGGCTGGTAATTTTTCACGCGTACCCAAACGTACTTAACGAATCGGTCTTCCGCTCGGGTGTTGAGATTATCCGGATTATAACAATGATTATGAATGACCCTTCGATTTCAAACAACTTTATTACAGGTAGAGACGGCTGATTCAATTGTGATCCACCAAGCCCACACCAACGTGACTATCAAGAAGAGAATTAGTGCATTGAGGGGGGAAATATTCTGGTAATCCTTTGATCTTGAAGTTTAGACCTTCATAGAATAAATTCATTGGCATCAAAGGATATTTTGCGTCTGATTAGTTTTGATAAAAATGGTGTTCGCTGGCGTACAGGAACGAGTCATTGTATGACGCACGGAAATGAAATTAGGACTTTTCACAATATCTTCGGAAGGTGTTCCTCAACCATAAAGTGCATAGAAAGGGCAAATAAAAGTCTTTGATCCTAATACGCCTAAGTTATTATAACCACCGTTTCCCTCCCTCTAAGGTTCCCACACAAATGCCTGGATATAGAACTATTTGCATGGTATTTACTGGTTTCTCTACAGCCAATCTATTAGGAATTCCAGTAGTATCATTAATGTAAAACTGGGCTGTTTTTGGTGGTCTACCCCTGGCTGATTTGGTTACATATTTCCTACTGATGCCAGAGCTCGATGTCTAAACATAGATAAAAAGCCAGGACTTGGACTGCTGATTTTTAAGACAGGTAAGTCCTCCCCACTGTGAAGATTGGCGTAACACGATCTTCCTCCTATCATTTGGACTTGTGTCGTACTAAGCTAAAATTAATAATTACTAACTACGTTGTTTTTTTCGATATTTACTAAGGACACAAGTGTTGGACATCCAGTAAAGATCGAACTTACTTGTATGGTACACCTAGTAAATGTCTGTTATAGTCACTTGCTAACCACTGCTCCACGATGATTGGAACAACATTAGTACAAGTCTGTGCTTTCGGAGTGTTCAACATGGACTGAAATCAGTCTTAGTAGCTTGCTATATCATTGTACGACCCTGTAACAGTATTCACCAGAATTTAAAGATTTGTTGAAGTAGAGAAAACTTTGAGATCTACTGAGCATCCAGTTTGGACGAATTCTATCGAGGGTTTTCTACACAGCGTGAATTAGGAATGTTACTGTTTATTCCCCGACATTATCCGTGTTAACAATTAAAATGGGAAAAACATAATCGTCATCTAAACCAGAGAATACAAGAAGGAGAAGTTAAAATGATGCCTTGCGAATTCAGCACATTTCTTTGCAATTGTACTAAGTAGCTGGATCTTGAAAAGTCTGACTAAAAAGGTCTAGATATCTTCCACTCAAATATTCTCAAAATAATCAAAAAAGTGAATTAGCTGTTTATGTAATCCGTGATATCACAGGTAGGTTTTATTAATCAAATGCACCAACACTTTTATTTTCTTTAATGTTTGCATATAGAGTGACATAGCAAATACTAAAAGCATTATACGAGGGTGAATCAATAAGTCCGTAGACGGACACCTTGAGATTAGCTGAATTTTAATCTGAAATTTTCACTGTATAATGTTCAATCTATGTGATAAATATTCCACCACTAAATTAAGTACATTGACAAGGAAAGATATTATATTGAAAAATAAATATGTGTTGTGTAAAATAAATGCTTTCTTCATCATCAGGCTACGGACTTACTGATTTACCTACGCAGAAAGTAACCAAATGCAAACATTTCTACAATATAGCAAATATAATATTAATAGGTATTTATTAAGCATAGCTTAGTTTTGGCGGAAGGCCACGAGCATGGAACACTTAATGGGGATCGAAATCACTATTAATGATCTGGAAAATCATTACATCACGCGGAGTTGTCCAAATATAGTCATTTACTAAGCTTAGCTTAGTTTGGGCACAAGGCCACAAGCATGGGTTACCCAGTGAGGAACAAACACACTACTCCCAAGTAATGATCTGCGAGAACAGCTTGCTAACAAACCCTGTACCACGATGAGTTGCCCAAATATTGTTATTTACTAACGGTGGCTTAGTTTTTTCAAAGCCAATTTTAAATTTAAAAAAAAACAAAACTGCCGTTATGCTACACATACTCATTGGTTGGATTATCAAATTCCACTTTTAAACAATAATGTTACTATGGTGCTTTTAATTTATTCGAAGTTTTGTGACCAAACTTAATCTCGTAGCAAGACCAGCAGTCACCAAGAGTGGGTTATTACAATGTCTTCTGTGAGAGGTAAAATTGTATTCTTTCTACTCTCTACCTCCAAAGTTAAATTGTGTATACGTTTTCTAACAGAACATGGATAAAGATGAATTTATAAATATTCTTAAATTATTAATATTATACTCGGGCGACTCATCGAGGTGTAATGGATAGGAAACTGAGTAGTGAGTTCGATGCTCACTGGGTGCCCCATGCTTGCGGCCTTAATGTTAATAACATGGGCGACTCTTCGTGGGGTAATGGTTGGCTAAGTGGGTTTAGTTGACCCTTGAAAGAAATATCACTAGTTACATAAACAGTAACTTTATATTATAATATACGTACAATATAGAAGAAGAACAAGATCATCATCATCATCATCATCATCATCAAGAACTTCATTTTGATATAAATGATATCATATACAGTAAAAGAGAAACTATTTTGAAAATCAAAGCAATAATTTGTCTTACGTACTCGTACACTTGTTGCGTGACGTGTACTTTATCCGGAAGTCCATGGCTCTCCATACGAGACGCCATCATGACTGTTCCTCCCATGATGACAAAGCGAGGTACTTGCTTTCCAATGATACCCCACATGAGGCCACCCGTATGAACACCAATTCGTACCTGTAATTAAAAATTGCATCAATTATATATGTGATATCACTCTCGCATAAATACCACACTGACAATCACTTCATGAAAATAATACACCGATTTTTAAAAATTGACAGGATCTAGCATACATACATAAATACATACTTACATATGTTATGATTTGCGTATCCGGCCACCTGTGACGGAAATGTAAGTGACCTCGATCACCTTGGGAGATGGGTGTATTGCATCATTGTTGTAAACAGGAAATGGTGATTGGTCATTGACACCGTGGGACACCACGTATGCATTGGGGAGATCTATAAAGCAGACCCAAAAGAAATCATCTGGGCCTGGGAAGCGGACAGAAATCTCGATACTCAAAGAAGACAGACATCACCGGAGTCGAAAGGCACGAAACCGCTGTCCCTGCTGGGGAACAGCCTGGCGGTTCTCCTTGTCTTCTCTCTTCCACTCTTCACTATCCGGCCGACAAAGATGTACGTTATGTAATAAAAATATGTCCAGATAGTCTTGAGTTTCCTTCCTTTCTATCGAATCCCAGGACTTTTGTATAGTGGGGTACTATACAACACATATACTCATACTCATACTCTCTCTCATACTCTCTCTCTCTCTATCTCTCTCTCTCTATCTCTCGTTCTCTCTCTCATACTCTCTCTCTCTCTCTCTCTCTCTCTCATATTAACAAGTCATGTAACCTGATAATGAACAGTCATTTATTTTACACAACAAATATTTATTTTTCAACATGATCTCCTTCCTTGTCAATGCACTTAACCCAACGCTTTCCCATTAATCATACGCATCGAACATTATACAAATAAAATTGCAGATGAAATTCAGCTTCCAACTTCCCCAGGCTACGCACTTATTGGACCACTTTTGTGTATTCGTTTTATCGCAACTCTAAGACCGTCATTCTATGGTCTTTTCTAGTTTGCAAGATTTTTACCAGCTATTAATTCTGAGAAGTCTGTTATGTAATATTATATGAATACTAAAAAAATGTAACCCCTATCGAAATGAATGCAGTGAATGTAAAGAAAATGAAGAATAATTCCGACTTCCTTAGTTTTAGTTATGTAAACAATAAACGATAAATATTTTAGTCTTTTTTTAGCTTAAGAAATCACGGAACCCTTTGTAAATTATAGTCTAAAACCATCTAGAGTGAAATATCTAAAGCCTACAACCGTTATTTATTTTTTATTTTTTTTGTAATATATAATTTCCAGGGAGAAAACGTCGTGACATAGAAGTTAAGCAAATCTTTATTACATATAAGATGTTAAGGGGTGCACCTAATTCATGGACTTTAGCAAAACCTACAGCAGACCTGGAAAACCCTCCAAAATCTTCGTTCGCAAAGCCAAGCCATGATGTTGATTATAATAATTTATCAGCCTAAGAAAGGACTGTGGTCTTGTCATATTTGTGGGTGCTGGCATATCTTTTGTGGTGTTTATTTTGTCTGTTTTCTCTGGACCCGTCTGTTGTCCTTTACTCTCTATAATTGTGCCTAGATATTTACTACCGGTCGTGAAAAGTGAGCCTTTTTCTATATGATTACTAAATCCTAACTCACGTATTGGAGTAAATTTTTCATATAGGTTCAGCGTGTGCTCTTTGGGCATTTTTACGAAATCATAATTATGATATCCCTGTAAGCGACAACAAATAGAAAATCTGCCAATATTATATCTATAATTTGTTGATAAAAATACCCGGGGCAAATTTAATAACAAAAAGGAAACTAGTGTATTAATATAACCCTTGATGTGTATTTATTCTTAGTATGGATTTACGATTGAATTCAACTTCTATTTTTAATAGGCATCTGAAATGTCAGTTTTTGGAAAAACAAGAATCATAAGTTCAACGATGCGTGCCAGTAGTAGCAGGAGGAGGAGGAAGAGAAAGATGAAGATGGTTCACTCGAAGGTCTGGACCAAGTTTCATATCAATCCAATATGATACGGCTGAGAAAATTGATATTTAGCATTACTAGTTGCGGTAGTAGCAGGCGGAAGAGGAAGTTGAGGATGGTTCACCCGGAGGTCTGGACCAAGTTTCATATCAATCCAACATGATACGGCTGAGAAATTAATATTTAGCATCACTAGTTGTGATAGTAGTAGCAAGAGGGGGAGGATGAGGAAGATGAGGATGGTTCACTGAAGATCTGAACCAAGTTTCATATCAATCCAACATGATACGGCTGATAGAATTGATATTTAGCATTACTAGTTGTGGTAGTATCAGGAGGGAGAGGAAATTGAGGATGGTTCACCCCGAGGTCTGGACCAAGTTTCATATCAATCCAACATGATACGGCTGAGAAAATTGATATTTAACGTATTAGGGACCGACCGACCGACCGAAAAGTGTCTTATAGAGATGTGTGGACGCACCTAAAAGTTCTACCAACATTTAACTCTTCAAACATATCTTCTGTCGTTGGTAACACATGGTCTTGCAATGTCTTATTTAATCCAGTGGAGAAATCTCCACACAAACGTAACGTATTATTACTTTTCCTCACAATCACCACTAGAGCATCCCAAGAAGAAAAATTACGAGTGAAATTGCACCCAATTTCTACAGCCGGTCTAGTTCACCATCCAAGCCCCCAGTTACTGCAAAAAGGCACGGGTGTCTTAAGACGTAACATTGGATTTGCCGCAGAGACGAAGGACTTAAGCAATTACAAGCCTTGAAAGAAAAGGTGTTGCTGTTAAAAGTATAAGGAGAAACGTGTTTTGATTTCCCTAAACGTAGACTAGGTGCTGGTGCGGGCACGCATAAGTCTACCATTTGTCTTGTGTTGTTTGTTTAACTGTATGCCTCATTAAAAAGAGTAAGTACCCGTTACCCCTTCGTTTAACCCAGTGGTTCCCAACCTTTTCGAGTTATTCCCCATTTTTGTCAATGAGATTACTAGTATCCCCCTTCCAGTTATTAAGTTGCAACAAAGAATAATTTCAAATAATAACTTTATTTTACGTATAATTAGACAGCTTTATACTAAGAATTATTTTAATTTTATAATTGTACAGCTGCTGCTGTGTATTTGTTACTCAAAGAAAGCAAGCTAAAATAATTCGAACAAATCATTTGAAATTCCAATTTATTACAAAGAATCGTAACTGATATACACATCAATGTGATCTTGTTTTTTACGCTACTTGTTCTTCGATGTGTGAGTCTATTAGTGAGAGATCACATCTTAAAGAATTCTCAACTTGGAGCTTATTCCGAGCCTTCGACTTGATAGATAGAAGTGCAGAAAACCCTATCTCTAGACTGTACTTTTATCTTTACCTAATAGCCTTATTCCTCCTCGGACGACCCAAATACCCCCCGGTTGGGAAAATCTGGCCTAGGTACACAATTCTAAATCATCTTCCTTGTATAATAAGGTCACATCACCCGAGAAGGGTTCAGATAAAAATGATTTTACTGAAACGCAAAATGGATTAATGGAAGAATTTCAAATCAGCCAATACCCAATAGATTCAAATCATTATTCTTGATAATATGAGCAACACTAATTATGGTTCGTCCACGAAAGAAAATTAGTTATCTACCCGAAACCCATTTAGCTTCTTGAGAACTTTTTTAATCGGTGTGAAACCGATCATTTTCCCCAGATTACCATCTAGCTGCTGGGTGGTTGCAATAATGATACTACCGAAAAGCTATAATAGAAAGCTGAAACTCGGAATCATATGACAAAAAGATTCCCATGATTAAGACGGCATCAGATAGTCTTGCTTCCCCAAAATAGCCGATGCACCCCAAGATAAATAAATAAACAAGCCTGGCTGCTGCAGGGTCAAACTCCACTCCTACTTCTATTCCAACTGAAGACGATTCCTGCAACTTTTGTATTGTATACATAATAAATAAATTCGTGGACTTGTCAGTTTGGCTCAGTCGGTAAGAGAGCCGCATGCTTTCAAATCACGATAGGGAAATTTTATAATTTTATATATGGGTTTGCTTTAACTTGACGGGATAGACAAACATTGAAGAGTTTACTCCCCTGTGAGAATTGTTCTTGTTACGGGGGGGCGGGGGGTGTAAATCAACGCCAACTTGTCCTGGGGTTTGACAATAAATAAATAAAAATCTCCCACAGGTTCAAGATAGATACATCGGAAACATTTGCCTTGGCTAGAATCTTTTTTTTTTTTTTTTTTTTTTTTGTCTGTGCATTCAAGTCTCAACAGATTTTCAGATCTGGTCTGAATTTTAAGATGTTTTAATCATTGTATACTGATTATTTCGGACGAATTTCCTCGTCTTTGTGGTTTTGTTTTATCACAACGCTTCGGCCACAAACCCTGCGGTATTTCCCAGGTGTCTGTTGCGTCTCGGAATATCGAATATTTCTCTGTGGAATAAAAGTCAAAACAATAAGCAGGGAACAGCATTGGAAATTATGAACGTTGAAAGAATAAGCACGCAATGTGCTCAGTTCCCGAAAATGGACTTTGCAGACTTTGTGTCAGGTCCCAAAGGGGGTACTTTGGAGGGAACTAAGGCGCCATTACCAATTGTTCGCTGGTTTATTTTCACTAACTTCATCCTGGTTTCTAAAACATTTTTCTCCATAAGTTCAAGTAATGAAAGAACGCAGAAGTTCGAAGTTTTACATTAATCAAACTTGTATTGATAAGACTACTGCCTAAATACCCACATTAACTAAGTTAATAAATGGATATTTCTTTTTTGCAAACAGAATTTTTAAGGAAATGCCTTCGATTCCTCGCTGTGATTTAGAAAAACTGAATGAGAAAATCGGAAAAGGAAAGGATTGAATCAATTCTCTTTCTATCGAAATTAAGGCAACCAGTAATGTTAATTAGTCCTTACGGGCAATTAATCCTTATTAGAACATACTTCGCTTGCTTATTGCTAATGAAAATGACTTTACACTTGCTGTTCACATTCCCAACACTCTCAATGAATTCCAAACAGTTGAAAAGACAGGAAACAGTGATTAAATTGTCTCAAAATGGCCGATGGCGAGATCGCGCTATGCTGAATGATGACTTAAGAGCGGCTCACACAATAACTAATGGCGGTAAACTTAGGTGTTAATTATTCTCTGTTTAACGTTGCATTGTTGTAAATCAGATTGTGAGATTTATAGGAATAGAAGATGTGCGAGAATAGAAGATCGTAGGCGGTAGATGTGCCGCGTGCTCAGAGTTAATAGCAAGCGATGTAAATACGTTACAATTATGGCACCATTCGAGTCAGGAAGACTACAGCTGTGAAGCTGGTACGACATTTGTCGATTCAGAACATTCTTCGGATTAATGGAGAGAGGGAAATTATTCCGTTTTAAATACCGACAGAACTTGGAGTCAATATTTCTTCATAAAATTGTCCACAGTTTACGTACAAAGCCTGTCTAGTCTGGCGTTACAGCGGTGTTCAGTCCCCAAGCGGGCCTCTTGTGTATTTGAATAATTTTCCTTTGTTTCAATGCGAACCTTTATGGAGCATTCAGGACGAAGACAATCGATCCTATTTACAAGGGAGACTTTATCTGGACATAGCACAGTAATTGACCATACGCTCAACCTTCTGTTTTGAAAAGTAAGTTTACCTACAGCGTAGCTAAAATGAAAAAAAATGGCTTACTTTCTGTAATGAAACAAGTGTGGTTAGTCACTCAATAGAAACTGTCACGTGACCAACGCCTGAGGGTGATCAATTAAAGAATTGGAAAAAGGGGTAACCAATGAATAAGTTACTTCTCTCACATTATGTTGGACAGTGATCACTAGAAATCTGAATTTTCAACAAAAAAAACAATCTGACACAAACAAAGGGTTCAATTTAGCATAAACTTACACTGCAAACTGAACCCCTCTCTAAAACTGTATTTAGGGGGAATTTTGAAAAAACAAAAGAAAACATTTTTTTCTAGACGTCATCATCATCAGCCGTTATAAGTCCACTGCTGGACAAAGGCCTTTCCCATCTCCTTCCATGACGACCTATCTTGTGCTAACCTCTGCATCGTCTTACCGGCAAACCTTTCTATCTTGTCCCTCTATCTTGTGTCCGGCATTTTCCTACTTCGTTTACTGTCCCATGGGCACCAGTCGATGTTGAAATCTTCAGCCCTCTAGCTCCATTGGTACGGCCTGTACGCGTGATACAAACATACATAGCCAGCCAGCCGGCCGGACCAACTCAAACACTGAAGAAACCTATTTTGACAGTTTTGCTTGATGGTTTCTAATAATAGGAGTTTATTCAATCCAAATTGTACAACCATGCACATACTGTGGATCTGTATGTACACACAAACCATTATACACATCGTTATTTTCGTTTGCATTGTCAGAAGAAATGTCTGTATAGCTATCCAGCGATAGTGTGTCTTTGTACATAGATACAAGCCATCAATGGGTCTATGTATTAATTTGTGAGATTAGATACGGGAGAGTGTAGGGCATGTAGTGTCTCCCAGCTCGTTGGAATCTCACTAAAAAGGAAGATGAAGCAAAAGGAACAAGGACAAAGACAGATGTGGTGTTTACTGATCACCGTCAGAGAGAGGACTGTTCGTCCCTCCACTTCGTGTGATTCTCTTTATTTTACCCCGGTTTGCCCGGCGCATGACCGGGAACACATTTCCGTCTTATGGGTTGTGGCAAGGGAGGTAACTCTAGGTATTTGCTCCCTTGTGCAGCCCGGCAGGACATCACAGGGCCCATAAGTATACACACTGTAGGGTACGAAAGTGGGATGGCACAAATGATCGTATTAGTTAAATGTTAGGAGGAAACAGCCTCGTTAGAAAATAGGCTCTGGTGGGAGCAAATGAAAATGACACTCACTGATACGAAAGAACCGGTCTTGTTCGGGGCTCGTAC
>VCCN01003057.1:2695526-2707328 GCA_006491835.1 Architeuthis dux | reverse complement strand
TTAGGATGAACAGCCTAAACTAAAGATGTCAGGGTTGTATTTCAGCGGCCATTCCACTAATACGACGATCACCAGCCTAAAAAGTAAAAACAGAACAGAAATATACTATCACATTGGTGTGTGTTTATCCTTTGACCCTAACATCCCTCCAATTGGCCCTGTGAAGTACTAAGGCGGGGATCGGCAACCTTTTTGCTTCTGTGGGCCGGGTCGCCTATTAATCTCTGGACCAGCCTGGCACAGATAAGTGCCATAGAAAACTTATCCGTTATTATCCGTTATACATCCAGTTATATTTTGCCTCAAATCAATGAATAACGCATGCTAGAGAATCATTTGTGCTTAACCAAGGATGCCAATTAGTAATCAAAGAACTCAATTTAGTCGTAATTTCTTTCAATCAAGGAATCGTTTGAATCTGTTAAAAGTCCCAAAGAATCTTTATAACATCAAAGTAAGAATTGCATCCAAATAATCGTCGGTGAAAATCCCTACGCGGGCCGGACCTGGCCTGCGGGCCGTAGGTTGCCGACTCCTGTACTAAAGTAAGCTTAGTAAATATATGAACAGACTGAGATAGATAGATAGATAGATAGATAGATAGATAGATAGATAGATAGATAGATTCAATCTTGTATACAAATATAGATGCATTCGCACATACCTTTGACCATTGGATAATAACCGGTATGTACTGAATAACAGTGCAGGAATACTTGGTCTTGTGATACACCGGGTTCACATCGGAACGTCTGTGCCACTGGCACCAAAATCTGGTCCGACGTGATCCATTGTAAATAGTCAAGATTTTTCAAGAATTCCAACCAGTCTCTCGCCACGTTTCGCAGCATCAGGTTTTCTGTTCGTGACAAGCAGCGGAAATGATATTCGCCGAAACCTTCCAAGAAAGATACCATAGAAACATCTGAAATGTAGAAAATGACTCCTGTTAAGCTAACAGCGTGTAGATCAGTGATTCTGGACGTGGGGCGCATTGTCCCACAAGGAGAGCAATTTGGAATTCGGTTGTGAAGAGCGAAAAGCGCATTGTGGCTCAAGCCTGAGTCGTGTTGAGCCTTAACTGATTAATTCTTAATTTCGATCAATGCTTTCAAAACAATTTAATGAAGGATATCCGAAACTCAAAGTTCAACTATCAATCTTCATATTAGCATAGTCCCACCTTGTCTGCTTGGCTGGGCAAGATTGATTGGTGGATCGCATATGGTTTCAAGACGCTATTCTGTTGTCATTAAAACCTATTTAAAGGTGTTAATTCCTTATTACACAATACTATTAATTACTAATTTTGCTATAGATTACATAGTAACTAATACTTAACTCATTAACTTTGATGGGGTAATTGTGTTCTTGTTACTAATTTCAAACAATAAAAACATAGTGCCCTAAAGTTCATATATAAGTATTTTTTACAAAGGATTTCTCGCATGATATATAATTAAATTATTTTCATAGTAAGAGGGACATCAAGCTTTTTGAGCCGCCGGAGTGGGACATGGAGCAAAAACACTTAAGAACAACTGGTGTAGATACAGGAAGGATTCTTGTGAAAGAGGTGAACATTATTTGAAGAACAATTTCAAAAGAGATACACAGATTGTGAAAGAAAAAACTGTGGTTTACAACAATAACAATGAATTTTATCCACCCTCATTGTGTGCACGCGCGCGCGCGCGCGTGTGTGTGTAAGATAGCTGCAGTAGACACACTGACCTTGTGAGAAAAAGACCATTAAGGCAGCAGTTCGGCCGCAACAATCGTCTGTTGCAAGGCAAAGTTAAAACGCGGATCACATGTATAGGTATGCATAAGCAACTATAATATTCAGAGCATTATTTTAGATTCAAGTATCCAGCCAATTTATATTAACAAAAAAAATAGCCTTCCTTTCAAACTGCTCGCCTTGTGACATAACACACTTATCCCAGCGTCCATTCCACTTTTCAAAAAGTCTGCAAAGTCCTCTTTCGGGATCGTCATCAACTGTCTCGTGGCGTTCTCCTTAATATCGACCACGGTCTGAAATCGCCCCCTTTCTACCTGGGAAAACCAGAAGTCACAGGCAACCAAATCTGAATTGTAGGGGGATGGGCTGACAGACTTGGGTAATTAATTTCCTTAAAAAAAACCTGCACTAGAAGTGACGAATGGGCAGACTCAATCATTCTGAATGCGATGGTCACACAGTACACAGGCTCGCTCAGTAGCGTCTCACTACCAACTGAGTAACTCCACGGGAGAGTGTCTGTCAATGCACGCACAAGGTCACCTCCGATTGGTTACCAAGTTACATCAAGGCCGCGCAACCGGTTCTTGAGATATCAAAATGGCTGGATACTTTTCAGACAGACCGCGTATGTTCCTTATGTCTAACTTTCAGAGGATTGTTGGTTTCGCCCTTATAATTATTTTCCATATTTGCATAGTATTTTACAAATGCAATCTTTTGTCAAACCTTTTTCTTCTCGTGAGGGACTAACTGTTGTAAGGAAGTTGCGAAGGGTGGTTGTGCTACCGATAACCACCCTTAGGATACGTTCGTCTGCAAGTATTACATATGATATGTTTGCTGTAGGTAGATAAATGGTTTCTGTGGGGTTCATCCTCCTATTCCTCGTCTTAGAAAAACAACATAGGACGTATAGTTATTACTTTGTCGGCTGCTACTTGTGGTAACAAACAGCATAAGCAAAGAATGGATTCAATAGTCCGAACAGGTTTTGGATTGGTAGGTTTTATTGTGAAAAGATTTACCTGTTATTTTTACAATGGCAGCAATGGCTTTGTCAGTGACAGCAACGTCGAAGTTCGTCTCTTTATCGAATTCTTTACTCAAACCGACACGTTTCCTGCAAAGAATATGACAACAGGTCTGGTTTAGTCACTCAATAGAAACCGTCACGAGACCAACGTCTTTTAGCAGTATGCCGTGTTTGGGGTGATCAATTAAAAAATTGGAAAAAAGGAGTGATCAATGAATAAGTTACTTTTCGCGCCTTTTGTTGTGCAGTGATCACTAAAAGTCCAAATTTAAAAAAAACAAAAACAAGCGTGAACACTGCCTGACACAAACTAAGGGACCAATTTAGCATAAAATTACATTGTACATTAAGCTCCCCAATAACAAATGTATGTGGTGGAGGGGTTCAAAAAACAAAAACAAGTTTCTTTCTAGACATAATAAGGAGTACAGTAAATTTTCAGCCCTTTAGCTCCATTGGTGCGGCCTGCACACGCGACACATACATAGATAGCCAGCCATCCACTCAGACAGACCCACTTAAAAACTAAAGAAAAAACCTATGCTGATGTTGACAGTTCTGATTGACGGTTTTTTCTAACAATCGTAATTACGCGTATATAAATTGTTTTGACCTTTAAAAAACTCGAATTATTAATTAAATATTACAACAAAATGTTCATCTACAATTCAGCGTTATCGCAATGCAGGAGCAAAGTTCTTCCTTCAAATTCTGAAATCGGAAACCCGACCTTCATCTGTACTTGGACATGAGATCTGTGAGCTTGTTCCCAACACTACTGGTGCTATAACCGTATAAAGACCAGGTTTTATTGTGGCCTGATGATGCCTGAGATAGTTGCGTATTTTTGCAATGTATTACCGTAGCCAAGTGCCAGGCTTTTGAATGTGGATTTCTAAGACACGAAGACCCTCCCCACTTTGAAAACTCCTGTAACACAAGTTTCCTAAACCTCGCCCCATTTCCCTTAAATCCTACCTTGTGCCGTATTAAGCTTAGTCTAGTGCATATCAATAAGGCTACCTACTTAATTAGGCAACATGAGTGGCTTTGTTCAGACATAATCCGTAAGATTTTAGCAAGAAAATCTCACCCTAGTTTTATTTACATTAGACATCAGATTTCCCAATCAATCGTCGTAAAAAAGGTGGGATACGACAATGGACAATCCTGGCTGCTGCAGGGTCAAACTCCACTCCTACTTTTATTCCAAATGAAGATGCCACTCCTGTATTGTATATATAATAAATAAACTGTCAGTTTGGCTCAGGTGGTAAGAGAGACGCCAAGCAATCGCTTGGTCGTTATTTCAAATCACGGTAGGGAAATGTTATTTTTATATTTCGGTCAGGTTTGGTTTAACCTGACGGAATAGACAAACAGTGAATGGTTTACTCCCCCATTTGGTGAGGATTGTTCTTGTTCCCAGTTCTTGTTCTTCTTGTTACGGGGGAAAACAAAGTCAACTCCAACTTGGAAAGTTCTTTTTTTTTCTGTAACGGTTTTTATAATGAGATACGACAGTAGATATTGACTTTGTCTCGGGTGTTCATTGACGCAGAGTTAATTTAATTGGAAAGAAGTCAATAGTTTGTACATGCAAGAAAGATTATTAAGAAGCTGTCTGTCTCGGCAGAGGCGCAAACATTCAATTCTCACCGGGTTATGAAAGTTATTTGTTTATTTACAAGACAAAAAGTTGAATTTAAGACTTGTGTTCTAATACGCGATATTTAAAAACAATACGTTCGCGTCTCATTTAATTAAGTGTGACACAAAGTCCTAGAACAGAATTTATGTTGATGCAAAAGTTCCCAGCGTAAATTTTGAAGTATCTTAAGTTTACTCTGCTCTGTATTGCTTATGCAAACAGCTAACTACAGTATGTCGTTTACTAACCTGAGCCAAAACCTTATCTGGACAGAATTCCAGGAAACATAAATCACACCCCCACTTAATAGCTGATACACAGAACCACGAAATCTAAATCTAAACACCCACCAGCTCAAAACCCCACACAGAACTTTCAGCTAAAAACTAGGTCCCCTTCCCCCCCTTCCTCACCGGGAACAGAAAACCTAAATACCATTATTCACTTCTTCATTTTGGCTATCCTAACATGGATTGTAGCTCTTTTCTGAAGTGTACAAACTTCTTCTGATGAAGCTCTCACAGCGGCGAAATGCATAAAGGTTTATCTTCTTGATAATAAATATGTTTGAGACGTAACACGCTTTTCTCATTTCCACATTGTCAAATCACATTTCTGTCACATTCCCTTACACCCACATAACAAACAGTCTTGAGAAAGATTCACATGCTAGGAAAAATGGGTTCCAAACGAACATTGGTCAGTGTTCAAACACTTGTCTTTCTCTTCCTGTTTGGCTCAGAAAAGGGCAATTTTTAAATAAGACAGGTACTGACGACTGACGATGAAAAATGGAATTGAAAACGAAGACAATCGTGGCTAGATCTAAGACAGCCTTCAACATCACAATCTAAAACGGAATCTAGTTCCTATGGAAGGCATACATTGGTTCTTACATCACTAACAGGCTTCCATACTTATAATTCCAGCTTCCATAATTTGCCAGCTGATTATTATCAGCAGTAACAGATCCTATGAAGTAAATGAACACACTACACGCAAAAGTAAGTCATTGTCGCTACGTAAAATATGTATTAAATAACGACCTTTTAAGTCTTCCGTAATTTAAAATTATTAACAGCCGAACCCAAAATTTCCGTTTTTTGCTTCCAGATTCACGGAACTCTTTGGAAATATATTTTTAAACCTGCCCAGTGAAATATCTAAAGCCTAGAATCGTTTTCTAAGGCGAATTCTTATTACTACTACTACTACTACTACTACTACTACTACTACTACTACTACTACTACTACTATTATTATTATTATTACTATTATTATTAATTTGTTAATGTTCTTTTAAGCATAGTATCAAACCAATATGCTGTGATTTGTTGTCCACTTTAAATGGTGTATCTGTTGACGTGTCACGTAATAGATATATGCTTTTTAAAAATTTCTTTCTTTATTTAATCAAACCAAACTGTGTTAGTGTATAAAAGGTTGGTTTCTTTTATGTTATGGGGTTTACGTGACTTATTATTATCAATGTACCTAAAGACTGTTATCTTATTTATTTATTTGTGTGATGAACTGATGTTACCTGGTAACAAACTTGTAGTTGTATTTTCAAAGATTGGAGATTGTTTGTTCACCTTCGGGTACCCCCTCCGCCGACTCCATTTACTGTTAACAAACTGCTGAGAATTCTTTCTCTAAACAGACACAATTGTGACACGGACTTTAAGTAATTTATTTACTTATTTATAGACGCAAAACTATTAAGTTATTAATATGACTGTGAGGAATTGATAAAATTGACAATTATATTTTTAAAGACTCGAATTCGATAGGCCTAAATACCGTAACTAATTACTGAAAATATATAACGTTTATAAGAATTTAATGGTTTGAATTTCTTAAAAATCGGTTATCTCGGTGTTAACGGTCCTCATAAACAATCTCTCTCTCTCTCTATATATATATATCTATATCTATATCTATATCTATATCTATATATATATATATATTTCAACCGTTTTCTGCCGTCGCCATTATACTTTTAAGATGTTTTTAGATCACATTTGCTTTAGCAAACTGTCGTTGTTTAATATCAATATATATTGTATTTATTTTACTGTCAACATACAGTATCGTCCATAAACAAGACCTGCTATATTTGGTTTAGAAGAAAAATAAACTGTCTATAACATATTGGTAGGGGTGTATTTTATTTATGTTAAAGTAAAACAAATACAATATTTTGATATTAAACAACGCACATTTCATCAGTCGCGACCTTTCTGTCCGAGGGCATGGTCGTTCGACTCACACACACACATTTCACCTGTGCGCGCAAGGTATTCTAACTTTTCAACGGCAAGCAAGTAAGTCCCTGATTTGACTCACACACATGCATACATGGTGACATCTCATCAATAGTAATATCAACAAACTTAGTGACAACGACATCCGCTTCGCTACAATATTATTACCCTATTTATCTGGTAAGCACATAGGTTCTTGCATATCGATTTTTATACTGTATTTGATTTAATAAAGGTAAATGAAATTGAAGTCTTTTGTTTACTCTGGCAATCATACAAGTACGTTCTGATTCAAATTATTGTCTCTGCTAATTGGCTATGTATGTTTCGTATTGTTATCAAATTCCTACTCAGGGCGTGACTTCATTTTCACCTGGTAACAACAATAACCTTCACCAAAATTAGAACCTTTCAAGGCTACTGAGGAGGCTGAAATTTGGCATGCAACTTAATTTCAACGCCACTAGAAAATTTGAAAATTCGACCAATTGGCTAAATAGTTGCGTTTTTTTTTATCTATCTATGTGCCACTTGTACAACCCTAACCGTACATAGTATAAACTTGAGATTTTAACATACACTTCCCTCAATGAGCTGGGAAAACATTTTTTTTTTTGAAAATTCGGCATGGTGTCTGAAATATCTGCATTTTTCTATCTATGTATGTCACGTGTACAGTTCTAACCGTTCATAGTAGAAAATTGTAATTTTGCACATACATCCCCTCCAATGAGTAGGGAAAACCTTTTTTTTTTAATTCAGACTAGTGGTTGAAATAGTATGTGTCACGAGTACAGGCCGCACCAATGGAGTAGAATTTGACCCTGAAGCAGCCAGTCTTGTTAATTTCATTAATTATTTGTATGATAACCTGTTTGGCAAAGTTGCCAAGGAACATGGAACCTGATGAAGCCCAGAATATAGACAGCATATCTTTACATGGAAGGTCTTTATTTATAATGATAAATTAAGTGCTAGGTATAGTTTATGTTTGTAGTGTGGATGTGAGGGAATCCGACAGAATGATGGGTATGGTTAGACAATGTGGAAAAGTAAAAAGAGTGAGAAAAGCTTGTTACATCTCAAACATGTTTATTATCACGAGGATAAATCTTTATGCATTTCGTCGCGGCGAGCGACGTCTTCAGAAGAAAGTTGAACATGGCAGGAGTCCGTGCGACCTGCAGTTAGTGATCCTGGATATGTGTGGTGTGGTTGTCATCCATCTCGTATGTGGTGGCTGAGACTGTTTCGTGTGTTTTATGCCAAAGATCTCTGGTTTGTATGAATGTGAGGTGGGAGTGAATTTTCTAGGAGGGGTCAATGTGTGGTGGTGGGGGGTGCTAGGGTGTTTGAGAATCTCTGGACTGTGAGGGAGTGGCTGGCTGACTCTTCTTGGAGGGATCAATGCTGGGGAATTTTGAGGGTGGTTATACTTTATAAATGTTGAGGTGGTTATACTTTATAAAAAATAAAGAACTGAATACTTACAATACTGTGTCCCAGACTTTGCTTCCATGGGTTTCCGTGACATAATCTTTCAGCCAGCTGTTTAGGTTAGAGTTCTGAAATTGCGAATAGACATATAATCGGTAGAATTCCACAGAATGTAGTTGACACGCGTTCTTACTACATCTCATCACTAGGACACACAACACATAGTTTCAAACATCTCTATCCATAAGGCTTCACACACAAAACTCTATATATGTTATCCTGTAAGTAATGTCCGAAATCTGATAGCGATAGATTGAATGATATTTCCACTATTCTAAAATGCCTAAATACTAACAATACATGCTAGTACGTTTTTGTAACTTTTTAAAAAGTTAAAAGGTTACAATTCAACTAATGTAGTTACTAACTTGACCTTCCTAAAGATGAACGTGGCTAAAGAGCTCGTAGGATATTTAATACGTTATGAGTTTAGAAAAGGCACCAGTGCTATTCTGGTGTTTAAGAGATAGATTATTTGAACGAAAGAAATTGCCCACAATGATTTGGAAGATTGAGAAAAGGGTGTCTTCAGCTTAAGAGATGTGCCACGAACAGGTCATCATGTTGAGTTTAACGATAGCCTGCTTTTGTTTGAACTCGATAGCAATAGTGCTGTTAAGATTCAAGAAGTAGCTCAAAACTGAATTAAAGCCAATCAATGGTTTACCGTAATCTGCAACAACTTTGAATTGTGCTTAAACTTGAAAATATAGTTCGCCATGATTTGATAGAAAACGACCGTAAAGCAAGATTGGAGATTTGCACTTCTCTTCACTCTCGTGAACGCATCTTGCCATTTTTTTACAGATTAGTTCATGTATATTTTACAAGAATATAAAGCGACACTGACAATGGCTTAGTAGAGGTGAACATGGTAAAGCAAAAACCCAAAATGGACCTCCATCCAAGGAAAGCTTCGGTGAGTGTTTGGTGAGATGGCATTGGTGTGGTCCACTTCCAGTTGCTACCAGTCAATGTTTACACCAGACATATATTGTAGCAAAACAATGCTTTGAAGGGAAATAGACCCAGTTTGATCAATCGCAACGATGTGGTGTGCCCCATACAGCAAAGATCTGAATTAGATTGAAGACCTCGGCTGCGAAAGAAATCCACACCTTCCTTATTCTCAAGATCTTATTCCATCTAATTTCCGTCTATTCTGGAATTTACAGAACAATCTTGATGGACTAGTTCTTAAAAAACATGAAGAGGTGGAAACTACTTTAAGGCCGGGGGCCACCCCCCCCCCCATGATTCTACATTTAGCGTACCAAAATGTTCCTTAGGATGTCCTCTTTCAGAAAAATATGTTCCCAAGAAAGAAGTTGGGAAGAACTACCTCATTTGCATAAAACAAAATTGCCGCAGGCACACACCAAAAAAATAGAATTTCATATCTCGTCACCCAGTTGAGATATCTGAGTACTTTAAAAGGCTAAATCATGGGTTTCAGACATGAGGAATTCAAAAATCCACTTTATTTTACCTTAAATAATTTATAGGTATTTCTGAAAGAGGATATCCTAAGGAATATTTTGGTACCCTAAATGTAGAATCATGGGGGGTGGGGTGCACGGTAGGCCCTGCTGGCCCCCGGCCTACTTTTTCTACATTCTGTTCTTCCAAACCAAAAACCTTTACCACAACGGTATTGTGAGGGTGGTTATTGATAATGATGGAATCTATGTTAATGAATAAATTCTAATTAAACCGGATTTTTATTCTTACTCTAAATTGGGACATTACTTATGGGATGATCTGACACAAGTTAACTCTTTAGTATACATTGATTAACTCGGACCAGTTGCCTCGTCTTCGTTTCGGCTCCCGTACCCTCCGGCCTTCTGCTAGACTAAGCTAAGTAAACTCAGATACATAGATATGAATTTTGTTAGGTAGGTATGTAGGTAAATAAAAGTGTATTATTTGTGTCTGAATATTTTAGACAATTATTATTGGTTCATACATACGACAGGCATCCGAAGAAGCCGGAGAGTACAGCGGCTGAAACGTTATGATAAAAAAAAAAGACAAAGAAACTAGTCCGTATACAATACCAAGCGTATTAATTTATAGATAGTAAAATTAGTCTCTGTATATAATTCATGTAACACATTACCGATGAAAAATGTTCGCATATTTTAATGAACTAAAGCAGTGGTTTTCAGCCATGGGCGTCCGCTGGGGCGGTGGGGGGCAAACAGGGCATTTGCACCCTCCTTGGATCGGGCCTTCTCACCTAGGATGAGAGGGTTTGGAAGTTGGAACCTTGTACTCAATAAAGGATAATGGTGCTGTACAATTATTTTATGTAACCCCAACTTAATGTAAAAAGATAGTATTATTCTTCGCTGGTAACAGAGCGAATGCTAAGATATATTATGGGGCTTACTTTTTGACGCGGAGTTACATTTCTCATGAATCATTAACCACCTTCAAACTCTTATTTTGAAAATGTAATTTATAATTTTTTAAAAATCGTTCCTAAGTTTAATCTTGTTTTTGAAAGAAATAAAAAAGCTGATTTTTTTTGTCTAAAAAAAGAATAAATTTTCGTTATAAAATAGAATTGGACTGTTTTAAAATTAAAAATTAAAAACAGGAAAAATTTGTATTTTCAAAAAATTAAATGTCTAAGCAAGTAGGTTGTCTCCTTTTCAACAAAAACAGTTTATTGTAAAAATGCGCTCCAATTAATTGATTCAATAATTACGGCCATCATCTCTATGTTCACCGGTATCAGCCGTCCCTGCCCGGGCATCACATATTTTCCACCACACTCCTCTGTCTCGTCTCGACTTCGAAGTTCTTCGAGGTTTTGCGATTTGTGACAATTGACTTAAAAGGCGACAAGCACCCAAAGTGGCGTCACTCACTTCACCAAGCGCTATTTTACCCATAGCTGGGGGGAGAAGAGACGGATTCATGTCATTCCCAAGGGCATGTGTCCGTAGTGAACGTGGATTGTTTCAGTCTGAGTTTGACCTCGGTTCGCCTATTCCATTTTCCGTGATGCTAACAATCAGTTGTTACAAGAAAATTAACTCAAAAAAATATTTCCGAGTTAACTCCCTTGAATCGTTAAGAAAACTTTAGAACGATAGCTTTATTGAAGCATGTAAAAAGAGGACTTGCTTCTTGCAAATAAATTGCTTTATAAACGAAACTTTCGTAAAAAGAACACAAAACCTATGACGTTGTTTACCCAATTTTTTATAGCATTTGTCAACATTTGTTTCTGTGATAAAACTATTTGTTTCCAATTGATTAAAAAAATAATAGTGTAAAGATGTTAAGGGATTTTTTTAAAAAGACTCTCTGAAAATGGACACTGACTGGTTTTCTCAAGCCTTGCTACATTTTCGTTTGTATCCGAGAAGTGTGTATCTATTTTTGTTCCCCATAAGTTATAGGTAATAACTCTACGCTTAGAATATGCGATGTTAAAACAAAATGTTTCTGATTCTTAAATTACGAACGCTTGTTCTTACGTCACATTGATTTTTTTAAAAAGAATTACATACATGTAGTGTGACGTAAAAAAGAAAAAATATTCCTTTTTCTTCGTCCACTCTCTCTATCCTTCTTTTCTTATGAACGC
>VCCN01003057.1:2650276-2668219 GCA_006491835.1 Architeuthis dux | reverse complement strand
TGTTATGTTATGTTATAAAGGAGAACTAAGGATAACTTCCACGATAGACTACAAACTGATTGTCCTATACTGACAAAATGTGCGTTCCTGTATCGCTTTACGTAGTGTGCAACAGCTAGAATCAAGACATCTGTATCTAGGCTGAAAAATAGCATCCGTGCTCCAGGACAGAGCTGTGATGCAGCGGCTTCTAAGCAGATCATTAATGTTTCAGCCTCCTCATGGTTGTTATCTTCAAACTGCATGTGTTATGCTATCCTACCACGAAAAGGTTATCCCGGGGTCAGACACCTGTGCGGAAATGTAAGTGACCCCGGTCACCTTAGGAAATAGGTATATTGCGTGGGTGTCAAACAAACAGGATATGGGGACCGGAAATGGAACCTGCGTAGGCGTTCGAGAAACCTATAAAGGAGACCCGAGATGCGGACAGAAGACTGAGAGGACCCAAGCAGTCGAAATAACAAAACAAAAAAAAACGACGAAAAAAGAAACAAGCAAGATTCCCCTAGTGCTATTAAGTATTGATTTTTTCACTGGTGGAACCGGAAGCCGGGTGATGACGTTACAGCTATAAAAAAGAAAAGAAAAAGAAAACTACTAACGTAGAGCAGTATTTAGCAGGTTAATCTCGCAGTCAGTTCGATCCTTATTAGGATCGAGTAATGAAGGCCCCTGCCGTTAGGAGATGGCTAGCAAGCTTGTCTCACAGACCATTGCCATAATGTAGTTCGATTAAAAATATAATCTCACAGACCATTGGTAGTGTTGTGACTTTGATCCTCACTGAGTGCCCCACCTTTGTGACCTTGCGCCATACTTAGCTTAGTATATATCTATAATATGTGAGTGGCCGCGCATGATAAGTGCCCAACGAACCATTTTTAAAGTTGATATTTTCGTTATTTTTAGAGCTACGATGGTCAGTTTGTGTTTTTTAAGCGTGTACACTCTATGAATCATAATGCAGAGTGTTCAAGTTTCAAAATAAAAACAAAATGAGCATTGTAGCTCCAAGGATAACAAAAATATCAACCTTTTAAAAATGGTTCGTTGGGCACTTATCATGCACTCATATATCCATACACTCTTCTGAAAGGCATCTGGTAAAGAATCAAACCGACTGCACTAACAAGGGTCTGGATGGATGACTAGCTTGCTGATCATCACTCTACGGTAGGTAACCTAAAAATAAAAGGGGGTGGAGGGGGGCATGGAAGGAAAAAAGAAAGGAAGAAAGAAAGAAAGAAGGAAAGAAAGAAAGGGGGAAATACCATTAACGAAAGAAAGAAAGAAACGAGAAAAGGAAAAGAAAGAAAGACAGGTCTAGTTAGTCACTCAATAGAAACTATCACGTGACCAACGTCTTTCGACAGCATGCCGTGCTGGGGGTGATCAATTAAAAAAATTGGAAAAGGGAGTGATCAATGAATGAGTCACTTCTCTCGCCTTTTGTTGGGCGGTGATCACTAAAAAAGTCTAAATTTTCAACAACAAAAAAACAAGCTTGAACACTGCCGAACACAACACAAATTAAGGGTCCAATTTAGCATGAACTTACATTGTAAATTGAACCCCCAACTAGAAACCTATTTAGGAGAATTTTAAAACGACGTTTTTTCTAGACATAATAAGGAGTAAATGTTTAAAACTTATTGGGGAGGATTTTTAAAAAAAACAAAACTTTTAGACATTTCTAGTAAATGTTTAAAATTTCAGCCCTCTAGCTCCATTGGAGCGGTCTGTACGCGCGACATAGATAGCTAGCCGACCAGACCCACTTAAAAACTGTAGAAACCTATGTTGATATTAGTTTTGGTTGACAGTTTCTAAAAGAAAGAAAGAAAGAAAGAAAGAAAGAAAGAAAGAAAGAAAGAAGAGATAGAAAGGAAAGAAAGGAAAGATAGAAAGGAAAGATAGAAAGAAATAAAACACTTGAGAGAAAAGAAAGATTAGAGAGCAGCGGTGGTTAATCATTGTAAGGTGTGAGGAAATGAGAGGGTTAAAAGTATGGAGAGAGCTAGAAATAAGTAAACAGTCAGCGTTGGGGGTCATTTCGTCTTGAATGAAGCCAGAGAGTGTAATCTCATGTACTGAACTCCCCGACAAATATTTGGCTGAGGATTTCAGGCACTTTTGAAAATAGATCGATATCCAACTTAGTTTCTGGCTCAATATTTGCTAAGTTGTTTCAATGGTCGCCTTGGGTTTTCCATTTGTGCCAAAAAGTTTTTTGTTTTACGTTTTCTCTTTCTTGTTTTTCTTCCCCAGCCTGCACTGTTTTCTTTCTTCCCTTCTTTGCTTGTTCTTTTTCTTTTCTCTTTCTTTCCTAGTTCAAACTTTCTCGTAAATCAGAGTTTATTTTTGGCTAGCTTTTGTTTTTTTTTTAAATTTCAATCTAGAGTCTTCAGTCGGCTTTTAAGTTTTTTTTAAAATCACTAAAAGATTTAACCCCGCAGAAAGTGTCAAACTTTAAAAGCAGAAAAAATGGCCGGGTCAAGTAAAGATCAACATCACTTTTCCTCTTGGTCCGATCGGGTGGTACTATTACAATATTCAAATAGATTGTGGGTACACTCCCGGGAAGACTCGTGCAACCCCCTGTTTAAAATGGTACAGGCCCCATGCTGTTTAAAGAATAAATGGAGTTCAATAAATTGTAAAACCCTTTTTTTTCTTTTTCTCATCCTTACCTGGTGAGGGCTGTAATGTTTATATATGTATCTTTGTTTATATGTGTATGTTTTTAATATGAATAAACACGCCGGGAATTTACCCAGCAGCCCCCATTTTACGAGCCCCGTTTCCGGTCCGCGAAAACGGGAGCCCGGAAGACGCTCAGTTCTACACAGGCAATAGCCCTAATCAACACGTGTCTTGTTCTATCATGTTCGCTAAATACAGTTACGAACCAAACGCGTTCGAACTAAGCACAGCTAAAACAACAAAGCGAACAAAGGCACTAAATACAAGACAACATTATAATGCCGATCATAATTTGGTCTCTTTGGGTGACTTGGTTATATTGAGTGATAGTGATCTTTACTAGGGGACCTTAGTGGTGCTGATCTTTACTTCATACAAACGGTCCAACCCTAGATAATACAAAGATTTTAATTTTTTAAAAACTAGCTCGTTTATGTCTGCACTTTTGGGCAATTAATGGTCTTAAAATAGTTTCATGCCTTCCCATCTTAAACAGAAACATAATTAGATTTTGGGGCGTTTTGATGGTAAATAACGGCTGCTACTCTATTTCGGCGTCTCGAAAGTAAAGTAGCTAAAAAAAGCTTTTTCAGTAAAATATTATCAAACGAAAGATATTTCAATAAAATATTGATCAATCTTCGAACTAAGTTCAGACATTTGGCAAATCGATCTTTATTAAAAGACAATTAAGAACATAATGGCTGAAATGGTTTGAAACATTATCATGGTCAGCAAATTTATTTGCAAGTAAAATTATCAATCAAAATATGAACCATTTAAATATATACATTTTTGTCCACGAGAAGTAAGAGCATTTAGTTTTTACTTTAAAAGTTGTTCAAATGCTTGAAAAATGGTCATCAGTTTGTGACACGTCTGGAGATTATGGAGGATGAGGCAAAGCTTCGAAACTAGCATTGAACTTTTGCCGTGCTATTTGTGCGACATGTGGCCTAGAATTATCATGGGGCAAAAGTAGTATATGACATGAAATACACTCTGGTTGTGTGTGTTCGCACGTTTTTAGAGATAATAATGTGTACGTGACCAAAACGCCATATCATATTGTGGGACTAGAAAATAGGTCAGACGGTCGACGTAGTCAGAACAAAGAAAATACGTTCGATCAACCAGAGTGGTTTAAGGGTTGCCGTGATTTAAAATCGGGCGGCAGTTTAGAGAGAGTTGGAATCCGACACACAGAAGCGACTGGTCAAACTAGGGCGCTTGGCTCCCCAGCCCGTTAGGCTGAGGGATGAGAAGGAGGAGGAAACTTGATTTTTGAATTGCTACAATCACTGTCCGTCCTTCAGTACAGAAACTCGTTAGAATTTTTAACAGAAATGTTTAACAGAAAATCAGAATTCAATACCCCTGGTGGCATCGAAGCTGTGAACGAGAATAAAACGAACCCATATTTTCAATTGAAAATAATGAATAATGGGAGAGCCCTTTTCTCCGGTATGGACAAATATATTTCCCTCCACAGAATGTTCGCTCCCGTTAATGTACAACCCGACGACGAGAAGAAATAAATACAACCGGCATTATTCTAAATGTCGAGTACGGCCCAATTGGGGTTAACACTTTTTGTAGTAAAATAAAGCATCGGTCTCTTATACGAAACCATTGGGACCAGGCACTTTTCGGAATTCTGAGTTTTCCAGATTTCGGAATTGTATCGATATTTAAATCGATAATAACAGATGCTTCCTTCTCACTGTTACCAAAAGGGAAATCTGCGACTCTTCTCAACATTTTCACAGCCTTCAAAGGCATAAAATCACCAAAAAATAAAATAAAAAAATATCCTTGAGCAGCAGAGGCATGTCTGGCTAGTAGACACAACTATGTGGCGTGGGTTGAGCCATGGCATCTGGAAATAATGACTTCCACTGTGCCCTACAAGGCCTGGTAGAGCGCAGCGAAAATATACGAGGCGACTTTGGTTGGGCGTGGCTCGCGTTGGGTCATGTTTGGCGCCAAACGCCAGCTTTGGTAAACGCCAGCTTTGGTGAGCAGGCGACATCAATGGAAAAATGTTCTGTTTCCGGAGCTTTTTGGCTTTCAGAATTTCGGATAAGAGATTTTGTACTTATATATTTTTTGTCATCAAATGATGAAATCTGATTCGGCCAAATTGTCTAAGAAAATGTGTGTAGAGAGATACAATATACAAGACATTTATTACTGTAACGAAAGAATTTATTTACATAATACTAACTATAAGTAATGGATGGATGGTTTGTTGAAAGTTGCTTTTGGCGTCAGATTAAGGTAAAACTTGATAACGGTTTTGTTGTCGACGCCCAAATACGTAACGGTTTAGTTAGAAATAGATAAGGTAAGAATGTATTCTTATTTTGTAATCTTATTTTGTTCCAGGAGTGTGATTTATAAATGTTGACAAAAGAATGTTATTATTAGTGTGGATGCTCTAGTATAAATATCCTCGGCCTTCTGGCTGGGATCACAATGGGCGTATCTGATCCTCCTTGGTCATTCGTGGCCATGGGTAAGCAACCGTCTAGTTCAAGGGACCGTTCTTCTAGACTGCACTTCCCCGTTACACTAAGAGGTGTAGAGTCAGAATTAATCCCTGATGCATGAGGCGTGCCATAAACAAGTGCCGGGGGAACTAGAGAATGTTGTATCGCCACTCACATCTAAGCCCCACATTAAACCTGACCTTGTGTCGAATTCGCCCTCGTAGGTGAATAAATAAACAGACTATAAGTTATAATTGAATGAAGTAACGAGGGTTAAAACAAGATTTGTTCGATATTTCTTCTTGTTTGTTTAAGAGGATAATTTGCAGTTGAATACCAAATATGTTTTGCAGAGCGTTGCGTTATTATTTGTTTCTGCAGACTTTGATTTCTGATGCCGAAAAGGATGTTGCAGGGGCGGATTGGGACGGTGGGCTGGTCAGTCTGTGGGCCTGTGCGCCTTCAGTAGGACAGTGGTTCTCAAACTGTGTGCTGTGGCACGATCTACAACTATCTCCCGAGTGTGATACGTAAATTCTTCCACATACGGAAACATGTATTTCGAGCCTTGAACCTGTCCTGTATCTGTATGATGTCTGACCCACTTCCACCACAGAGTTGCCAATCTAGTTTATCGCTAATTTATCACTAGATGTCGTCTGATGCCAATCTTTTTAGTGGCAGATGAAAGGGGAAAGGGATTATGAGTACGTATTTAAGTGTGCTGATATAAAAGTTTTGTTCATTGACTGCTGAAATGTTTTCGTCTAATTTATTTCATTTTAATAGCTTGTGTGCCGAATAAGTGTGCCGTCATGCAATACAGTTTGAGAACTACTCCGGTACGATTGGCCTCTCTAGTTTCAATACTTCTGTGCTACGGACGGAGCCGAATTTAACATTGATGGGGCCCGGTGCATAACATTTCTTGGGGGCCCTTCTATATTTTATTTTATTTAGGTACTATTTTCAAACAAATCAAAACAAAGATGAAATATTCATATAATTATGATGTTTCATTTAACGTAAAGTCCTTTATGGATCAATAATCTATCCTTAACATAATAAATACAAAAACAAGTCTAGTTGAGACATTTTAGTTTTTACTTGAAAAAAATAAAAGAATATTAAAATATTTTTGAAGACATATTTTTTTTGTTTTTTTTTGGGGGGGTGCTAAAATCTTGGGGCCCTGGGCAATGTTTTCATTGCGTTACGTACGATCCAGGCAACTAAACAACCTACTACACTCTACATTGGTTGTAGGTGACTGTTTGTATATGTAATTGTATGTCGGTTACAACAAGAATATGAAATCTAACAAAAACAGGTGTATTTACTTTACCATATCGTTGGGAACACACTATTTTTTTAAGTTTCGATAACTGGCATGTTTTCTTTCGAATAAAAATACAAATAGCAGTAAAAAGAATGTTGAGACCGTCGGAAAAATGACTCTACAAAGTTGTTTACAGTATTACTATTACTACTACTATTTTATCAGCAATCAGTCTAAGGAGGCAGTAGCATATTATTAAATTTCTTTTATAGCCAAAATATCTAATAGTGGCGTAAAGGATTAGACACTAGATAAATCTTTTTACGGCTTCAAACTTATGGACGTTAGTTTTTGGCCGGACAAAAATATTAATTTTTTTGCTTCCAGATTCATGGAACTCTGTGGAAATATAGTTTAAAACCTGGCCAAGTGAAATATCTTTCACATAGAATCGTTTTATTTGGGGTAAAACGCAATTTTCAGGGAGGAAAATTGCTTCAACCATTTAAGTCAATTCTTCATTACTATACAATGTTGGATGTGTCTTGTTCTTATTTTCTAAGGGTTTGTTATTAAAATCTATTTTAATAATCGAATCATAAGCCAACGGAATGAAGTACTTAATATTGTCCTTAGAATATGTGCTAATACCCATTTCATATGGCCTCAAAATGTCCCTGTAATTGGTCAAATTTCAAAGTTGTCTCGGGGGCTTACAGCACCCCAAGCCCCCAGCTGTATAGGCTCGCCAGAATCATAGCCTACATCAGTGATTCCCAACCTTCTCATTACCAAGAAGACCTTTTATTTAAATGAATTTTTCCACGGACCCCAGGCTTTTGAAAGGTCTGCCTACTCAACAAGCGCACAGACACCAGTAATACCTTTGTGGATTCCCCTTCCGATGTCGGCGGATCCCGAAACACTTAGGTGTTTGCCCTGGCCGTTTTAGGATCCCAATCCGCCCCTGTGCATGTGTTACATTATTCTATTTCTTATCTTATCACACTGCAGTTGGCTTGCGGTTGTCTCTTGCTCAAAGGACGTTCTGACGACAACTGAGGTTTGTCGATCGGGCAAAGCAAGTGAGATGGTCCCAATTTAAGACTTTAAATTACTGTCCTTTGATTGACTGTATCTCTGGTTCATTCACAGAAAGAAATTGTTGATTTTCTTTTTAAATTGTGTGGGCCGTTATCCATTTTTACATTATTTATTATATGTTTTGAGAGTTGGATAATGTTGACCACGACATTGGTTCCCTTCAATTTAATTCTGGCATTATTTCACTTAATTTTCTGTGCATTTCCAATTCTTGGCAGAAAAGCTGTGATATTCCGTTCTTGTGGGAGAAAACTGTTGTGGATCATTCCATGGCCCAATGTATAAAAGCGTTAGAATTATTCGTCTCTTTCCATGATATTTATGAGTTCAGTCTTTGGGCAACAAGACAGCACAAAGCGTACATCAGCTTATTGTACTTTTCTTTGGTAGGATGAGATGGTAAGTCATTAGATTAGAAATATCTATTATCCGAGATCACTAATCCGGGAAATCCACAGGCCACATTGTTAGTGATAGCCTTCTTATATTGTTTCTACACCTGTGAGTAATATGTGCATACGTTGGTGCGAAGAATTACGTCACGCAATAGAAACCATCGAATGACCAACGTCTTTTGGCGACATGCTGTGTTGGGGGTGATCAATTAAAAAATTGGAAAAAGGGGTGATCAATAAATAAGTTATTTCTCTCGACCTTTGTTGGGCAGTGAGCATTAAAAAAACAACCGTGAATGCTGCCGGACACAAACTAAGGGACCAATTTAGCATAAACTTACATTGCAAATTGAACCCCCAACTAGAAACCTATTTAGGGGGGAATTTTTAAAAACAAAGTTTTTTCTAGACATAATAAGGAGTAAATGTTTAAATTTTCAGCCCTCTGGCTCTATTGGTGCGGCCTGTACGCGTGATACATAACCAACTTAAAAACTGAAGAAACCTATGTTGACAGTTTTGGCGACAGCTTTGGTTGACGGTTTCTAACGAAGGGCATCTGCCGCAGAGCAGTAGTCAGTTGTCTAATCTCACAATTAGTTCGATCCTTGTTAGGACCGAACAATGAAAGCTCCTGCCGTAGGTAAACGGTTAGCAAGCCTATCGCAGACCATCATTCAGTGACCACAATTGTCATTAGTTCAACGTTAGCTTCGGAAAATTCATTGAAACTTGTTCAAGTCACTGTGTTAATCGTTCCCGGTTGTTGCCCAGGATTAACTTTTAATCGCAGGTAACTTACAATTCGATCAAGAAATGGGTAACTTTGTTCTCCAACAAGAACATTGAGCAAATTTCGAAAGGGCGAATATTCTGGTTTTCGGTGGTTTTCGTACAGTGGGTTTCGGTCTCACCCACTTGTTAAGTCTCTTTACTTTTCCAGTTAGCTTGAAATGCTCTGAGATTGTTGAAATTGAAACTTTTAATTTTGGGTCCAATTCTCGAATATTTTGGCAAGGATTCTCTTCAACTAACTCTTTCCATTCATCATTTTCAACTATGGCAGAACACCCTCTGCCCTCTTCATCTTTGAGACTCACACCACCATTTCGAAACTTAAAAAGCCAATGACGTACTGTGCGTTCTAAAGTAGTACCTTCACCCCATCAATGATTAATGTTATGCGTAATCTGAGAGGTTTTGTAGCCAAGTTTAAACTCACGCAAGAAAATGATACGCAACTCTTAAATTTTCATCTTAAGTTTGGGACACTAAACATGCAATTTATTTATTTAAATTGATTTATAAATCTATGGAACAATTAATCTCACAAAATATACATGTAGATTAGAGAAATATTGAGTATATTGCAATATGAGTCGAATTGTGTTCGTGGGAGAGTAAACATTAATTTCTTAATATAGACCAGGGCAACGTGTGTCGGGTAGTTGACAAACCCGGATATAACCGTCGTCTGTCCACTGCGTTGTAGTGAGCCGATTGGCAGAAATTACCGACTAACGACTACTGTGTTGGAATCTTTTCATATTAGTTGATAGGATCCCAGGGTCAGTTCGGTACAATGAAAATTGATTGGTCGAAAAAAAAATTGTTTTTTTTTCAGCGCCGAGCTTTGATTGGCCCCAGCGATGGTGCTTTCGGATCCATCTTTTTTTTCAGAATTAGTCTCAACCTAAGTAGTGAAGAGTTCGACTACCATACTATTATCTGAGAGAACTACTGATTATTGTACTATGTTTTCCCCCCGCCCAGGAGATTATATTACACGCACTGTGGGTCTTATCATCGCCCAATTCCCAACTGACAGTGTGAGGCTTGATGAGTCAAAGAAAGAAAGATAAGAAATCAGAAAGTTGGTAAGATTGAAAGTTATAGTTATTTACCGATATATTCGGACTAGTGTCCCGGTGGACAAATGGGCGTGTCGATAACAACGTTGGTTAGGCGTATCTAGTAACCTGCGAGTTCAATCCCTGGATCAGGTAGTGCGGAAAAATCATATACGTTGGTTCAGTGGAAGTGGAAGAGGTAGACAAACGACAAGGAAGAATTAAGATCCCCCCACACACACCTGGCAAGGACAGCGGAATAAGAACAATTCACCCCTGTGGATTGAATAAAGGGTTCGGTTTGAAATTCTCAGAAATTACCGAGTATGGCAGACATCTGAAGAAGGCCGAGGGATACAGCGGCCGAAACGTTGTGAAGTAACAACCAAGATGAGGACACTGGTCCTAATGAATCAGTGAATAATAATGATAATTCGTCATCTCAGAAAATCAGAATGAAATTCTAGGATCAGGAAAAGTTCCCTCTCATTCTTCAAGAAGTCTGAATTTCTGTTTGTTGAACACCTCTTCGAAAAATAGGTTTTCGCTCATCGAGTTCTGTTTATGTTTCGATTATTGTGTTCTTGGTTAGATGAAAAGAAATCTGCATACAATAGCACTTATTGTATTTAATGTTCGTTTCGCTATTGATGAGCAGGTACAAAATCTACGGACGCGGCGCTAACCCTAACTTTGGATTTTGAGGTTATAATTTGTAAGTATAAGACGATGTATTGTTTAATTTGATGCAAAAACAAGAGCCCGAAACACTAAATCTGTTACCTAAGACTCAGGCCGCAGAAAGAAAAAGTAGGGAGGGTTGAAGGTTTCCAATATCTTCACTTGTTGACGAAGAGTTACCAAAAATAATCTTCCGTTTCATTCGAGTTTGTCGCAAAAATGGCGACAGCAACGAAATAGTACTTAATACGTGTTTTTTTTTTAAGTATCTTTGTTCCTTTTCCCCCACGTTTGGACCATTGGTTCTCCAACTTTCTTTAGGTGACTTTTTATTCGGTACTAAACCTGTCTTATTAGTCTAAATTTATATTTATAAGCAGAACTAGACCAACAACAAGACTCTCTACCGGAAAAAAATACCGTACGCCATTTTTTCTTTATTTTACCGGGGGGGGGGGCGAAAATAGCGTTCAGCGTTTGTTTTGCAGCTAGTCGTTATAGAGGCAGCACCCCCTCTCTTACACCCAAGTCTCCTATACCTCCCACCACCCGACGACTCATACCATCATCACCATTTTAGCATTGTGAGTTTTTTTTTCTAACTATATTTGAAATACGGTTGCTGGCTTGCTTTTGTAGCATAGTTGGTAAGACGCCAAGGCTCTGTTCATATCAAACATACTCCAGAGGATTCGAGTTCAAGTCTCGTTAGAAGCTAGTTCTTTATTTCATGCTTCTTGTTTAACGATCGTAGAATGTAAAAACGACCGGAACGCTGAGATAAAAGGCAACAAAAAGTAAGATTTCAAAAAGAAACTAATCAAAACATTAATGATAACAATTATGATTTATCTTTAAAAAACCAACCCGGAAAACTTCAAATAAGTTCAACGTATTCTTTTAAAGAAATATCAAAATAAAAAGAAGGCTTTCAGATAGTCCTTCGGACGATTGAACTTCTTGTTGTTCGCGTTGTTAACACGTTTCGGCCGATCCATTCTGCTGTCTTCTTCAGGTGTAATATCCGAATGTGATGGGTTAATTATGTATTAATCTCTATATATGTATGTATCTATGTTTATATGTGTATGTTTTTAATATGGAATAAACACGCTGAGAGTTTACACAACAGCCCCCGTTTTACGAGCCCCGTTTCCGGTCACGAAAACGGGAGCCCGGAAGTGGGAGCTGGGAAGGCTCATCAGTTCTACACAGGAAATGGCCCTAATCAACACGTGTCTTGTTCCGTCTGTTTTCTTAACACGCTAAATACAGTTACGAACCAAACACGTTCGAACTAAATACGGCTAAAACAGAAAGAACAACAAAGCGAACAAAGGCGCTAAATACAAGACGACATTATAATGAGGTAAACAGAAGTTTTTTTTAAATTTCAAAGGAGGTAACCCTTATAACGTAGGATTCGGGTGTTTCTTTTAAGGGTTACCTCCTTTGAAATTAAAATAAACTTCTGTTTACCCTATCACATTCGGATATTACACCTGAAGAAGGCCGGAAAATGGATCGGCCGAAACGTTGTGTTAACAACAACAAGGATTTTAATCGTCCGAAGAACTATTTGAATGTTAATAACCCTTCTCAAAACTATAGAAAATATCTTACAACACAAACAACAAGAAGGAGTTCAATCACCCGAAAAACTATTTGAATGTCAATGATCCTTCTCAAAACTATAGAAAAAAATAGAAGACTTTTCCTTTTTGTTTATTTTGTCTGTAAACAAAATCTGTGGCGTATTCTTCACTGTTCCTCTACACAGTTATTCAAATATGAGTTATGTAGAAATTGCCAATTGATTAGAGGTAAGATTAGGGTTAGGTAGTTCGAGAACACAGTCATTAGATTATGAAATGCGAAAATAAAGCAATACTATTAGCTCTTTAGGAGGGACCACATTTCTTTTTAGGGACCACACTATTTAACCTGTACTGTTTATTTTGATTAACTAGACCCAAAATAAGACTTTTCTCTTGCGGAAGCCTTCTCTTAATTGACATATAAAAAGTTACAGGAAAAAAAACAGGAAGTTGCTTAATTTCTAAATCAGTGACAGATGTCGAAAAAACCTTGACTTCGAAATGCTGATTTTTTAGGGAGACAGTTCCTCTCCCCTTGAAAGACTGACGTAACACACCCGACTCCCCATTTCTCTTCATTTGGCCTTGTGCAGTACTTAATCTCAGCTGAGCAAATAAGCAAGAAAGAAAAACAGTCAACCGACCTAGTCACGTAGTAGCGTGGGGAGGAAATAAATGGTAAGGGACAGGGTTGCTATTTTGGCCATTTTATGGCCAAATTTGACAAATCTGACCTTTTGAAAAGCGTTTAGCCATGAACTTTTTGGTTTGGTCTTATTTAAATTTTTGGCCATTTTGACTTTGCTGCAGTAATATTTTTAATAAATTCTTATTTTTGGTATGTACTTCAGACTCAGTATTGCAATGTTTTATAAACAATCATTATTATTAATTTTTGTCATACTACTATTTACCTTCATCTCATTTTTCAGTTGCTTTTTTTTTAGTTTTTATGATCACAAGCCAAGCCGTCGGCGTCATCGTAAAGTTGCAATAAAAAAGCAATTGAAAAATTAAAATAGTATTACATTTTTTTTTTTTAAATTGATGGACATCATGGAGTTAAGCCAAGTTTTCAAAAACATCAGATTGGGGGAAAGTGTAGTTCAGCGTCCCTAATTTTTTGCACATGCTTCGCAGTTCGTTTTAAGGGATTTAAATTAAAAATCAAATTTAACACTAACCGTAACGTCAATTTCGAAATAAATTGAACATTTATAAATCAAAATTTGTTTCGTTTACTCTGTATTAGGGTCCTTTCGTAAATTTAAATTAGAAACCTTTAAATTCAGAAATTGGCCACAATTAAGGTAAAGTGTAAACATTGCATTAATTGGACCCATTCGTAAATTTAAACTAAACACATTTACATTAAAAAACATTTAAATTCAGAAATGGCCTCAACTAAGTCGACTAAACATTGTATTATTAAAATTATTACGTGTGTCGCAGTATTTCGGACGCTAAAGTTCTCTAGAATCTAGATGTTTTTAGATATTTAATTTGGGACGCTAAACTTCCTTAGATACTAGTTATTTCTGGACGTTTTTGAAAACGTGGCTTAACTCCATGATGTCCAAATTAATAATGATGATTTACACTTCATCTAGTAAAAAAATAAATAATAAAATAATTGCTTTATAAACAGTTTTGGCATTTGGCGTGTTTTGGGCCAGAAGCATCTTTAACTATCTGGCAACCCTGGTAAGGAAGTTGCAAACTTGTAACCGAGATAGAGAAAACGAGAAAGAAGACACGACCCTCCTCCAGATAAGGCTGCTACTCTGGTGGAGAGAGAGTAAGCCGAGATTTTCTTTACTTTCGGCGTCTGAGAGTGATGCTAACATTTCCAGAGTGTTTTTCTTCTGAAAGAACTGCTCTTTTTTTGAAATAAAAGCAAAATATAATTCTCAGTTCACATTACAGCGATTTGGTTTTTTTTGGTGTTTTTTTTTTCCTTCCACTGGAAAAAAGTTTTTAGTCGTACGTTGCTTTCTGAAAGAAAAGCCACAAAAACATTTTTAACGAATAATAGGGGCAGTAAAACAGGGGCTGTTGGAATCTTTTCCTTTGGTCTTATCGTCGTGACTTTAACGGTATTTAAGCCACAAGTTAAACATAAAAACAACTAGGATTAGGAATATTTCTTATTTTTCAATCTCAGAATAAAAAATTATTTTCTGAAGTTCTGAGATGAGTGTTCTATTTCACAAACTATTGTCTTCGTCTGTTTTAAACACATTTTATTTTTAAAAAAAGACAATTAAAGATTTGGGAAATCTTTGCAATAACGCATTTAGGAGAACGGCCATTTTGAATGGCTAAAAGTTGTTAGATTTTTTTTCGGGTAGATTTAATTTCCAGGTAACGGTATACGCTTCAAAAACTCAGACAAAGAAACACATATGAGTATAAATATACAAAAAAAAAAGTATTAATATACAACGTTATTGATCGGATATTTATTAACGTTCTCGATCCAAATGTTCAAATAACGTTATTATTCTCGATCTAAAAGTACCGTTCTTTATATTTATTTTATGTATATTTATTTATACTTTTCGGCGCCTTTGTACGAATCTTTGGAACGTATACAGTTACCTCAACCTGGATGGTGGAAATGAAATCTACCCAATTTTAGCCATTAAAAAAAAAACAAAAAAACTAGCTACTTTTAGCCATTCAAAATGTCCGTTCTCCTAAGTGCGTTATTGCAAAGATTGTCCGAAATCTGTTATAAAAAATGATTAATTAAAAACAGAACAAACACTAAAAGACAATAGTCCGAAAATTTGGATTATCCAAGGAAGGAGGTTCTTTAAATATTTGTCTGATTCAGATTCCATACAAATAAATATAATTAAAATAAAACTAATTAGTAATTACTTTGGTTTTTTTCTACAATTTTACAGAAATTGCCGTATAATCATAAAGTCCATCGTATAAATTCCTGTTCAAGGCTCGAACAAGAATCAACTTGGGTGTGAAAACGACGTGTTAACTAGAAGAGCCGCGACCCCAACTGCACAGAGTCCACACAGCCTGGTGAGAGTGAGACTACGACTTAGTAAAATTGCTGATGTTTTCTAAAAGAAAAAGCTACAAAAAAAAATAAAAAAGTTCTAGGATGCTTGTGATGAGTGCGTGAACTTTAGAAGAGAGAGAGGAGGAGCATTTATTTTAGGGTTGTCCCGCGGGCGAAGCTACGAAACCTGATTTTGCCAACAGACAGATTCACCATAATCTAATCAGAAGGATGGTGCCCGAAGAAGAGAAACTTGTCATCATCTGGTTTATTACACCAAGTTAGCATCGTACGGCGTCTTTTGAATATCTGTAAGTTTAACAAAAATAACTATAATTAACCTAAGAAACAGACGAAACAGTAAATGCCAAATGATATGTTTCTTTACTTGTTACTGAAGTATTTTATTATTATTATTATTATTGTTGTTGGGTTAAGTCTAAAGTTTTGCATGTTTAACTTTTGTAACTTTGTTGAATGACAATCTTTGTAAAGAAGACATAAACATTATTATTTTCATTTATTTATTATAAGGATAGCAAATAAATAATTTATAGTTATTTACAAGTGTCTATATTCCAAACTTGAAACTATTGTGTGTTAATGCTTTTAGCTTAGACGATTTAGACATTGGTTGTCATTTAAAATAAAAACAATAAAATAGGGTAATTTTAGAATTTACCATTTATTCTTCCTATCCTACAGTTAATTAATTTGGCGTATTGATTTAACAACTTTTTATGTTTTTGCTGTTACAGTGTACTGTATATTATCTCTCTCTCTTATTTATATATATATATTAGTACGTTAACAAAAATGTTTCTATTCCTGGTTTTATTTATTCCTATAAACTATGCCGCTGATAACAAAAATCAAATTAATTATTATTATTGGATGTATTAATTGTAACACATTACTTTAATCAAACTTGACTAGTTTCTGGCCCGAATTGAAAGTTGTATATAAAAACAACAAAGGTAAAAACTAGTTAAGATTGATTTAAAATTAAAATAAAATTGTTTTTTCATTAAAAAAAAAGTTAATGCTTGATTAAGCTACTAGTCACTTTTGTTTATTTGATTTTTTTTTTGATTTTTAAATACTTTTTTTTCCACGTTTGTTTTCGTCGCATTTTTTATAATTAAATTTTGTTTTATTTTTTAAATATTTTATTATAATATATTCAATTTATTTCATTTTTCAATTCATGATGTGCCGTATATTTATTTATTCATTTACGCTACAAGTAAATATAATGTTAATTAAATAAAATAGGGTACCTTAAGTTATGTAGTTCGATGGTTAACACTAACTGTGACACGCGTGTCTCACAGTCGCACGCAGAACAATGCTCCTTTTGTTTCTGAGTTATTTTTCTTTCTCTTGTGCTTGAAAATTAAAAGCATTTGATCATGAACTTTTTGGTTTGGACATATTTAAATCTTTTGCCATTTTGACTTTGTGCAGTATTTTTAATCAATTATGTTTGGTGTGTACTGAAGCAGGGCGTGAAAGTGATTTTGTGCCTCATATTAACGCAGAATTCTGACAAAATGTGCCTCCCAATATGCTAAAGTTTTGCGCATTGCTTTTAACTGAATTCATGTATGTTTGTATAAGTTTTTGCCTCGCATCCTCTCAATCAAAGACAACAACCTTTTGATTTAGATCTTTGCTCTCCATTATAATCATTCGCAGTGTTGTCAACTTAAAAGAAATATTTTCGCGCTAGTTTGACTGCCAAAAAGCGCTAAATCTTTTTAAATGGTCGAAAATGGCACAAACGCGCTAATTTAGCGCTAATTGCACTTCCAAAACAAGAAACGCGCTGAATCGGCAACACCGATCACTCGTTGTTTTTGATCATTTGTGTCTCCCTATGAGCAGGTGTTGCCAGTATAGCAATGCTATTATGCTCTATAAACTATCATTCATTAGAGTTAATTAAAGTTATCGGCTTAGGACTTCTAACTTACTGAAATGTTTTTGACCTTTCTTTCGTTTTAGGAATTCTTTCTCTGTTAGTGTTTTCCCCAAGGCAATACTTTCGGTTTCCTTACTTTAATCAATGTCTGTTCGGTGAAAGTATAAGATAAGGAGGGGTGTGACAATTTGAAGGCGAAAACCCCAACATTTTTTTTTCTCGCCAAGTGGAAAACGTGAGATGGAATATGGATTTGCAAAATTTAAAATCAAGTTTTAGATTTTGAAAAATAGAATGATTATCACACTGTACTAATCAAAACTTGGGAACTTCTTAAGAAAAGGGGACTCAGTTTCTGGCCTCTTAAAAATCGAAAAAAAATGTTTTCGCATATAATCTGTTGTGCTTCCATTCCATAAAGCCTTGGTGTGCCCAGGGAATTTGTCAGTTTTGACAAAAGTTATTTTTTAAAAGGTTTTAGGAGGGGAGTTTCTGTTTACAATGTAACTTATAAACTGGACACTTACTTTTCGACATTTTTACGGAAGTATGGCTTATATGAATAATCCCAATTTTGGTTTGAAAAATGGCGCAAAAATAAAAATTAATTCTAAACTGTAAATTTAAAAAGAATTTTGGCATAAAGGACGGAACCGGAACAGGTCCCGATTGTAAAGTTTCACTCGATGTTGAAAACGGTGCACAAATAAAAAGAAATAAGAGAATTAATTAAAGAAAAACAGAGGTAAATACATAAATTATATTGTTATTGCCTTGAATAAATTAAATTGTTTTTATTTGTGCACTGTTTTTAACATCGAGTGAGCGAGGGTTTGAAACTTTACAATCAGGGAAGACCACCTTCCCTAAATTATGCCCTAACCCTAAA
>VCCN01003057.1:2583124-2595758 GCA_006491835.1 Architeuthis dux | reverse complement strand
TCGGATTCCCTTACATCAACACTACAAACATAGATAATACCCTAAACATTCATTCACTTCAATGATTACATAGTGCCACAGCAAATAATCCCAGTTAGATTTTAGTACTGAATTCATTCGAAACCGTATATAAAGTTTATGCTTTTCTTATCATTGCTCACTAGTCTGCTTGGATAGTGTAATGGTTAGCGCGTCTGCCTCACTTGCAGATTTCTTGGCAAAGAGTGTAGAAAATTCTTCATTAGGACAAATTTCCCTGTGCACTCAGCAGCTAATTGAGTACACTCTAAACTGTGTGAGTAGGGTGGAAGTATACCTTCAGTGGACTTGCATCCTGCCAAGGGAGTGGTCATAAAAACTAAGAATAAACTCCTGGTCTCGACCAGACTTGAAACTTGCAAGGATCACTAAGCTGACGCATGCAAAGGAATTTATACTCCAATTGGAGTTGTCTCTTAAGAGACAAGTTACTTCGCCACTCCTACACTTAGCTTTACTCATATTCTGCACTAACAAACTATTTCTGGCAGTAGAGAACAAATATTTGATGATTGAACATGGAATTTTCCAATTTTTAACCTAAGATTTGTTTGAGCAACTTTTGACAGAGCTTATCAGAATAAAAGTAAGCTATAGGATAGGGCTATTATATATAATAATATAAATGCATTGCTAATTATTTTACTATTAGCAGTAGTACCCATCAAAAATAGGTTTTTAATATAAGAATGTGAAATGTTGATATTTAAATTATACTATATTCTTGAACATAAGAAAAAGTTGGCTAAGATCAAAGTGTAGTATTTGTTCTGCGAAACCTTCATGGCTTTGAAGTTTGGTTCAACACTGCTCGGGATTCGTCACTCCTTCATCTTGAGTAGTTGCACACAATATCAAAGCCTTCTGGTCAAGAAGTTGAATGGACCTTGCACAGGATTTGTCCTGGGATCTTCGTCCAGTGACCAATGACCAGCTTGCCCCAATGTCCACATGACATCAGTTGCAGTCCCCCCTGCCTGAATGTTCACCTGCAGGACCCCACCCTAAAAAGACTGTGTGTCAAATTTGTCATTGTAGGGAGGCAAATAAAGAGAAAGACAAGGTTTTTTTTTTATTAAAAAATGGCCAAAAATCAGCAGTTTGACTTATACTCAGGTCAGTCAAAAATGACCAATACTTTTGCCTATATGAATACAGCGTCGATAGACACAATGGATATTAGCAAGCGATAATGCCCGTTATTTTAACTCAATTAATTACCATGGTTTTGTATGAAATGTTATGTAGGTAGTATATGGTGCGTATTGTATAATATCCATTTTAAATCATTTTTTCAGGTAGATTAGTCATCACTGATGAGAATTTTACTTTTAAGACCTGAAAACAAAGATTGCTATGTTGTAGATGGAAGAAATTCATGTTTCGGTGACAGCTAACTAAGTGCCATAAACGATATATTCATAAGAAGGGGATATCTCTTATGACAACGTTATGGCAAAATAATGGACTCTGTTCCAGTCTGTTGATTTTCTGAGATTTTATGCTCAATTCTGAACTTGTCTTAAATTTACAGTCAACTTATTTTTCTATTAAAAATATACAGTATTTATTTTCAACATTCATCAGATGAAAGCAACCAACTATTTTAAACAACAAGAATGGAAAAGCAGAAAAACAAAAAAGTGAACACAAGAAGGATTTCAGTTGCTGATACATACCTGCAGTTATTTCTTGTAAATATGTATTGTGATGTTCTTCTGGATTTCCAAGAGACGTCCAACTGACCCCGGGGTCTTCTTTTTTGAACTGAATCTCAATGGTTCCTGGCTCTTTATGTTTTACTGGAGAAAACAAACAAAAAAAGATTATCAAACCAACATAAAAAGAATTATTTGAAACTAAAAAAAAAGTGATTTTTTCCGTTTCCCTCAATTTTGACCCCTAAAAATACAAGTTTCCCCCCGCATATTTGACCCCTACAAAGGAAAAATAAAAATTCTCCTCAATTTTGACTTCTAAAAATAAAAATGTTTCCCCTGACATTTGACCCCTAAAAAGGAAAGTGAACAACCTTGCTATCCCTTTTCCCTCCCACTTGTCCAGCACTTCTGAACCTTCCAGCTCTTTATATAGCAGGCACCAAATCCCAAACACACACATGGACACACGCGCACAAGACACTGCTACGCCTTTCCCCTACCACCGTTGATAAAACCTCGTCCAGCACTTTTGAACCTCCTCTTGCCTCACACAGCAGGCACCAAATCCCAAATACACATCCCAAGACAAAAAAGTTCCGACCCAGCCAATAACAACCTACTCACTCAGAATTCAAATACACAACCTAGCACAAAGTAAGACACATGGTTTCTCCAGATGCTTTTGAAAACGGCCAGGAACATTACGTGAATAGATTAGTTTAGCTACAATCATTACAACAACGGTTGTCCCCTTTGACCTTTGGCAGCGAATTCTCATTCAAAACACATGATTAATACATACCTTTATAATCCGATGTAACATATTCCTCCAAAACTAAAATTAAATAAAAATAATTATTAATTGATAAATCATCAGTAGAATTAAATGGAATTTGTAAATTTTGAAACACAAAAATTATGATATCAAACTTTTGTGTGATTTAATGCACTGAAAAATTGTATTTTAGAGTTTACAAATATAAGAAAATAAAAGTTTTGCTTCTTTTCTCAGTTTTATACACTTGACAAAGGTTGAAGAATGGGTCAGCTAAAATGTTGAGTTTGGAATATTAAAAATCGACAGAATTCGAAAAGATATTGCATTTTTTTAATAAATCAAATTTTGTTTTTGATTTTAGAGTTAAAGCAATTCTTTATTTGGAAATTGTTTCCACTGTAGTGATAAGATGGGACAGTGGCATCACTGAATTAAATGCCTGTTAGTTAATAAATAGGTTATGTAAAGCTGAGTCTCACCTATGTGGATTTGGTATTTATTATTATTTTTTATGAATGCTATAATGTTCAGGTCCTTCTCATCACGATCTATAACTAAATACTCTGTTTTCATATTATTCCATCGGGTGTAGACTGTCACTGTCACAGAGGATTCTGTCTGAGTCCATTCATAGCTGAAAATGAAAAAAATTTGAAAGATTTAATGAAATGTCTTTTATTATATATGTATAATACTTGAAGAGTTTCTTTAATAATAATAATTCAATTATTATTAATCACTGCTACCCACAACAGACTGGTTTAATTACTGTTGCTGGGTTATTCATGCGTTCTGGCATTTATATGTATCTATCTGTATATCCGGACTTCATCCAGCCCTAACTGTTCATAGAAACTTGAAATTTTGCACACACACACACACACACACAAGTAGAAAGATTTTTTTTTTTTAAATTCCCTCCTAAAAAGGTTTTTAGTGGGGGAGGGGGTCAATTTAAAATGGAAGTTCATGCCAAATTGGTCCCTTAGTTTGTGTCCAGCAGCATTCACACTTGTTTTTTGAAAATTTGGACTTTTTAGTGATCACAGCCCCCAAAAGAAAAGTAACACTCAATAATCACCCCTTTTTCCAATTTTTTAATTGATCACCCCCAACACGGTGTGCTGCCAAAAGACGTTTCATGACAGTTTCTATTGAGTAACTTACCAGACCGATTATAACATTCAGAAGAGTTCAATGAAGTCACTTAGAAGCTCAGAAGCTTAAGAAGCTTAAGACAAAACTTTACAAAATTTTTAAAAATTTTATAAAAATCTGTCAAGAAATAAATGTAGTTTTGGAACTGCAATCAATGAAAAAGTAGAATCCATTACTTCTAAGGAAGATTTACTCCAAGTATGCACCATTGACTTCAACTCACTCTGCAAATGTGTAACAATACTGTTTATATCCCTACTAAGAAAATTGGAATTTCTATTGTCAATGAACTTCCTGAAAGCTTCTTTTGCAGCTGCCTGGTTATGAAAGGGCTTACAGGTATCCCCATTTTACAAAAGTTTGTTTTATACTACTTCACTTTTACAAAAGACCTCATGCTGTCATAGCTTTGAACTGTGTCTGTGAGCATTTGTGCTTTATCTTGATTTATTTTGTGCATCCGTTATCAAGATGTGTCCTAAGGTATCAGAAAAGAGCTTGTAAGGGTGGTATGCTTAGCGAAAAACTGGCAGGCATAGAAGAAGATTATTTTTGGAGTCTGGGAAAACTCAGAATATTTTCCTATATAAATTAATTGTAATTGACTGTTCGCTTTACACCATTTAGGCTTATGAAAGGTTTCATTGGAACGCTCTACTTTGGAATAGTGAGGGAAATCTGTATTGTTCAAAATCAGAATTATCGTCAATGAACTTCCTGAAAGCTTCTTCTGGAGCTGTCAAGCTATGAAAAGACTTATTGTTAAACAAGTTTAACAAAGTGATTGAAAACATGATCATTAGTAAGAGAGTAGTCTGGAGAATATAATGGATAAGGCAAAACCTTTATTTCTAGTTTTTTGATTTTCCAATTTCTCATACAACTTGCAACAATAAATTACTCTTCATTCAAATAGTTATTTGGAAGATTGAACTCCTTCTAGTTGTTTGTGTTGTTAACACTGTATCACCGATCCATTCTTTGGCCTTCTTCAGGTGTAATATCCGAATGTGATAGGGTAAACAGAAGTTTTTAATTTCAAAGGAGGTAACCCTTATAACGTATGATTCAGGTGTTTCTTTGTCCTTGTCTTGTCGGTTGAACTCCATACTTGTCTGACTAATGCATTCAGTTGACATGTTGATATGAGCTGCCTCTTTGATTTTTCTCTGTTTCCAACAGCGTTCTCTCAACTATTTGAATATTAATGACCCTTCGCAAAACTATAGAAAATATCAATAAATTACGCATTATTCAGCTTCTAAATGTTGCTATTGTTAAAAAACATTTGTCGACTACCTAATGACAATGATATAGATGGATATAGATAGATATAGATAGATATGCTGTGTATTTTATGGAATTTCTCAGGGCAATCAGATTACTTGTTGGTGAACATCTTTCTATATAGATGCAAGGTTTATCAAATATCCAAGGTCTTAATGAGATTTTTGGATGCACAAGCATCTCTAGTACCGATGACCGTCACTGACTGACAGACCAAAACACTCCCACCACCTCTCGTTTCCTCCCTCTCCCTCTATATACGTCTGAAAGTGCAAGGGAGAGAACCTCTGTTATTTTGACAGGTTGTATTGACAGATTGGTCTCATTTGACAGCCTTCCAGGATGGCAATCCATGAGATCGAATAAGCACATCTATGGTCTGACTTTCAAGCTTGTTTTTTTGGGGGCTGAGATAGATTCTCGTCGACTTTAAAATGTTTCCAGTCATTAAGTAGATCAATGAATTATTATTTACATAAACGGTTTTGACTCACTAAAGAAACAATGTATTTTATGGAAGCTGATAAATGCTACTTCTTGCTCAAAGTGGAACACTACACAAGCTGAGGTATTCTGCATACCTTATCACTGAACCTGATAAGGGACATAATGTAGGAAAATCAATGATTGAATGTTGACAATGGATGTAACAACTTTTTTACTTTCTATAGTTTTGAGAAGGGTCATTAATATTGAAATGGTTCTTCGGACGATTGAACTCTTTGCTATTTGTGTTGTAAACACAGCGTTCCGGACGATCCATTCTTCGGCCCTCTTCTGGTGTAAAATCCGAGTGTGATGGGTTAAACAGAAATTATGTTTAAAGGGGGGTAGCCCTTATAGCGCATGGCCCTGGTGTTTCTGTGGCAAAGACACAAAAGTCGTGTTTACAACACAAATAACAAGGAGTTCAATCGTCCGAAGAACCATTTCAATATCTTTTTTACTGTTACTACTACCTAAGCTGTAAGGTAATTATAACAGAGTTCTCACTTACCTACCCTCTTCTCCCTCAAACATCATGGCATGCCAATGACGAAACATTTTTTAACAATTATTGATTCATGGGGTTTTTTTTCACCTTAGGTTGGCAAGCCTTTGGCAGAACAAGCTAAACATTCAAGAACAACAAAACCCCATTAGTTTTGAAAAGAAGGGTCTACAACCAATGCAACCTTATGATAGTCACCTAACCAAAGATTGGTTCACAAACTAAGAACAATGCAACTTGCACAAAAGAGGATCATGCTTAACATCCCATAGAGAGATCACAAAACAGCACAATATATAAGAGGAAAACAGGAGTCAGAGATATCATAAAATCCATTAGAAAACTCAAATGAAAACAACATGGATCCCCAGAGATCACATGTGAAATTATAGCCGTCAGAAAATAAGATGGTGTGACAACTTAGACAGGTTCCACAGATATTGGCTCTGCAACGTCCATGATTGAGAGGTCTGGCTAATCTTGGGGGAAGGTCTATGTCCAAGGACAGACGCTAAAAGGCTGATGATGATTATGAATTCATAACTAGTATTTCTTTCATCTAAATTTTAGTTGTTTTTCGTTGTAAGTCTAAGTGTCTTAATCGAGATATTTACTAAGGTTAGATTACTTTGGCACAAGGCTGCAATAAAAGAGCACCCAGCAAAGATCAAACTCACTACACAATGATCCACATGACTACTCAGACCATCAGTCTGACTTGATTGAGATATTTACTAAGGCTAGATTACTTTGGCACAAGGCTGCAATAAAAGAGCACCCAGCAAAGATCAAACTCATTACACAATGATCCACATGACTACTCAGTCCATCAGTCTGACTTGATTGAGATATTTACTAAAGCTAGATTACTTTGGTACAAGGATGCAATATAAAATCTGAACTTTTAAATAAAATGCTACTGTGTTTCACTGTATGAAGATATTTCTTTTTTAAAAGTTGACTATTTAATAACAGTGAAAGGTCATCACTAAAAGAACAGATCACTTTCCAGAGGATAAGATGAGGATTCTATTCAATGGTGTCAAAAACATATTTTTAAAAGTTTACTATTTAATAATAGTGAAAGGTTGGAAGTCATCACTCACTAGAAGATAAGATGTGGATTCTAATCAATATTGGCAAAAACATATTTTTAAAAGTTGCTTATTTAATAAAAGTGAATGCTAAATGTTATCACTCTAGACATGTCACTTTTCAGGGGATTAGATGAGGATTTTTATCAATTTTGACAAAAATACCGATTTTGTGATTTGTCTTCAATGGAGAATTTATTATTTGGCTTCAGTTAACAATATCAATTGAATAAATTTCAATTTAAAATCTTTATCTTTTTAAAAATCCTTTATAGGAATATTTTTCAGTGATTCATCTGTTTTATTTTATTTGGATTTCATTTTAATGATTCAATCTCAAATAATTTTGAATAAGAGCATAACATTTTAAACCAAATTTTATTTCTTTAAATATTTTATATTTTTCGAACACCTTAATCTTTATATTTTATCCAGCTAACTGAAAATGACGAGAATTTTGCAGTTCTATGGCTAACTCAATAAGATTTCAGTTTTATTGTGATTGATGGCAACTCTATCTGTGAATCAGGGCTTTTATCTTGCAATGGATAACTATTACTCTTCATTACCTTTCACAGTCAATAGGTTAAACATTTCATTTTTAAAAATTTAAATTAAATATTTAATAAATGAATTTTATTCAGTATTCAATCATTTAATTTAAATCTATTTTTACATTGAAATTGTTAAATGTCATTTCATTTATTAAATATTTCCAAGAATGTAAGCGAGAAACTCATATAAATTTACCAAAGTCTATCAAGTTCCATCAAACTGCTGTTGCTACATTAGACATTCACACACAACCAAAAGCAGTGTTTCTCAACCTTTTTCAGCCTAACACCCCCAATGAAACTAGCTACATGTCAACGCCCCCATGAAACCTAGCTACATGACAATGCCCCCCGTAGTTTAAATACGAGAAGAACTCATCACAGATTTTTAGAGACATGTAGTAGCTTGTCATTATAAAGAAAAACATCAACATTCAGTTCAAAGGTTTTATTCAAAGTTATAGTAGGTATATCAATGAATTTCTAATGGGTGCTCATTATCAAATTAATTGTGACTACAGGGCAATTTAAACGGTTTATTTAAAAGACCCCCTCTAGAAGCTCAAACGCCCCCTTAAGGTCCTTAGTCACCACAACGCCCCCTTGAAATAAACAAACTTCCCCCCCAGAGGGGTTCTAGTGCTCACGTTGAGAACCACTGATTTAGACAGAACCAATTACAATCTGCTTTCATTGTGCTATAGCCAAGAATTTGTTTTATAGTCCCATGTATTACATGGAATCATAAAACAAATTATCTTATTACACTTAACAATTAAAAGAATCATGAAATAAAATTATTATTCAGTTTTGAGTAGTATTTCTTTCATTTTAATTTCAGTTGCTTTTTATCACAACTCCCAGATTGTAATTTTACAATCGATTATAAATAAGCAGCACAGATCGGAAATAAAGCATAAGCCTCTACAAAGACTTGAACTCGCATCTCTTATCTTTGTGGGTCTACTTTTCCATATTATTGGCAGAAGTCATTCACCACCATCTTTGTTTACATACACTAGAAGTATTCAAGTCTTAACAGAGATTTATTCTTAATTTCTGATCCATGCTATTTACTAATGATTTTAGAATGAATGATGATCTGGGAGTTGTAATAAAAAACAACTAAAATTAAGATGAAAGAAATACTAATTAGAAACTGTCAATCAAAACTGTCAACATCGGTATAATGTCGTCTTGTGTTTAGTGCCTTTGTTCGCTTTGTTGGTCTTTCCGTTATAGCTGTGTGTAGTTTGAATGCGTTTCGTTTGTAGCCATGTTTAGCATGTTAAGAAAAGAAGATGGAACAAGAGACACATGTTGACAGGGCTGTTGCCTGTAAAGAACTGAGCTCCCACGTCCAGGTTCCCGATTTCGTGACTGGAAACAGGGCTCATAAAATGTGAGCTGTTGGGTAAACTCTCGGCATGTTTATTCATATTAAAAACGTACACATATAAACATAGATACATACATATAGAGAGATTAATGCATAAACATTACAATCAGTTTCTTCAGTTTTTAAGTTGGTCTGGCTTGCTATCTATATATGCATGTATCACCAATGGAGCTAGAGAGCCCAACATTTCAACAGTTACTCCTAGTAACTTATTAGTTGAAAAACTAATAATAAAGTAATACTAGTCAAAGATTATTACTAACTGACAATGCATCAACAAAGAAATTTGAATATTACAAATAAAATAGAGCAGATAAACAGAGAAACCTGTTAGTTTTGTATCTGTAAAATTCAGTGCTATATCCTCTTTCCCATCCGTGGATGAGAAGCATCTGTTTCAGTTTATATTGGCTTGTAGCAAATAAAGCAACTTTCTTCAATGCAAATATTTACATTGTTGTCAAATCAGGCGCTGCTACTTCTACAGATTGTGATAGTTGTTAGTCAAAGCTCAGATATTCTCAAAGCAAGCTGCTGAATAAGTGGAGGAACTAAAAATAGCATTATAATTGAGATACTCAGAAGATTTCAAAGACCAAAGGTGAGATAGTCTGGCTTTATTTTTGTTTCTTTTCCTTCTTTTGTGCTGCTTTGCGTTTATCTGACTTTCAGAAGAATTTGAAAGCTGAACATCATCCATAGAAAAGAACTTGGAATTAAAACCCTAAACCTCAAAAAAAAAAAAAGCTAAAAGAAAATCCTGAATACTGAATCTGATCGGCCCTTCAGCTTGTGTGCCAATCATTTTTAGCAACTGGGTTTTGCATGCCCCCCCCCCCCCCCACACACACACTTTTTTTGTTATTTTAATCCATAGCTAGGGGGAAGAGTGGATTCCACCCCAGGTTTTGAATTCAGCACATTTTGCTATAAAAGCCCTTGTTAATCCTTTGATTTCATGATCCCTTTGATACGGTCAAGGCCCACAGTGTCAGAGGCAGCAAAGCAGCCCAACAACATTAGTGATCATCCACCATGCTTAACTTTGAATAGGGCGTTCTTTTCCTTTTAAGCGAATGAAAAACCAACAACATTAAAAACGAATGACTGATCTTTGCCAAAAAGTACCTGGATAAACCACAATCCTTCTGGGCAAATGTCCTGTGGACAGATGATACCAAAATAGAGCTTTTTGGCAGTGCACACCAGCAATTTGTTTATTGACGACAAAATGAAGCTTATGAGGAAAAGAATATCCTACCCAAAATTAAGCATGATGGAGGTTCCATAGTGTTGTTTGGCTGCTTTGCTTCCTCTGATACTAAAGGCCTTGACTATATTAAAGGAATCATGAAATCAAAGGATTACCAAGGGCTTTTAGAGCAAACGTGTGCTATCCAGTGTAAGAAAACTAGGTTTGTTCTGAAGATCATTGGTGTTCCAGCACTATGAAAACCTAAAGTGCACAAGAATGGTTGAAAAGGAAAGAATGAACTATTTTAAACCGACCAACAATGAGTCCTAATCTCATTCCCATTGAAATCTTTTGGAGAGAATGGAAATCTAGAGTCATGGTTTCAACATGTACGGTCTTTAAGGGGGTATACATAAGAAAATATTAAGAATCCTAGCAAATAAATTACCTTAAGCGAGATTTGAACTCACTGCATGTAAAATACATAATTGCATAAACTGAATATTATATACACATAGAAAAATACATATAATATAAATGTGCATGTGTACATGTTGTTTTTTTTAATAAGGCAACTTCTTGATAAATATACATACAGGATAAGTACTTGTTACCACAGACTGAATTGTCAAGACATCTCCCACCCACCATCTTTACCAACTGAATAAACTCCAAGTATGTGTTTTTATTTCTTAGATGACACATTTTCATAATTATCAATTTTTTGATGCGTTTATTTCATCTTATTTTTATTGCTTTTTATTGTAACGCTCAGATTATTGTACGTTCTATGACCATTAACTAAGTAACATGGAGGAGAAATAAAGAATTAGCCTCCAACGAGAGCTGAACTCACATCCAATGTCCTTTGGAGCTTTTCTGATATGAACAACACATTACTGATTAGGCCACAGAGACCTTTCAAAAGGCAAATTTAGTTATATAAGTTTATAGGACTGTAGTGAGAGTGTAGCTATATGACTAAACTTGATTTTCATCTGCTGATGGGTCTCCATGTCCTAATTGGCAAAGTGCTGTCCATATCAGACAGGCTTCTAAAGATACAGTTCACATTTTGTTAGAAGATTATTCTTTATTTCTGATCCATGTTACTAGCTTAATGGTCATACACTATAAAAACGACCTGAGCTTTGCAATAAAACAAGAAAGAAAATGAAAGAAAACTAGTTAAAAAAAATTAATAATGACAATGCTTCATCTAAGAAATTCAAGCAACTAAGACTATTATGTCTACTACTACGTGTAAAAAACATGGTTTGGAGAAAATCGAACAGAAAGTGTGTAGTTATATAACTAAATTTGTGCCAGCTGATGGGTCTCCATGGCCTAATTGGTAAGGCACTGTGCATTGCAGACAGGCTCCCAAATTTAGGCTACTTCTTTATATCCAATTGATATGGCTTACTTAATGGTTGTAGAATGTAATAAGCTGAGTGTTGTAATAAAAAGCAATGAAAATAAGACAAAAAGAGAAACTAGTAAAAAAATTGATAATAATAAGCACAATTATATTTATAGAAAAGAAAATTACTTACCTTGGAAGCTTGTTAGATTCTGTTTCCTTAGGTACTGATGAAAATTGAAAATAAAAGAATTTAGCTTTCAAATAATAGCCATTTAAAAAAGAAAATTGAAAATAAGTAGAACTATTTATTTACATAAAGCAAAATGCATGCTATTAATCACCACTACCTACAACACTGGTTTATTGCTGGGTTTAGGTTATTCATGTGTTCTGACACTTATATGTATCTATGTATCTATCTATGTATCCGGACTTCGCCCTGTCCTAACTGTTCATAGTAGATACTTGAAATTTTGCACACACACTCCTCAATGAGTTTTTTTTTTAAAATTCACCCCCTAAATAGGTTTTTAGGGCGGGGTTCCATATGCAATGTAAGTTTATGCTAAATTGGTCAGTTTGTGCCCCCTTGTTTTTTGAAAATTCAGACCTTTTTTAGTGAACACAACCCAACAAAAGGCGAGAGAAGTAACTTATTCATTGATCACCCCCTTTTCCAACTTCTTAATTGATCACCCCCAACACAGAATATATGGGTGGCAGTGATTCATAATTTCCTTTGGAATGCTAGTTTGTGTTAATTTCAATTAAACCTGTTTGCTGCCATGGACAAAAGAACTTGTCTCAGCAAGTTGTCAGTCCAGTGTCATGGACAAAATAACTGGTCTTACAATAGTGTGTTATTCTTTTGCAAGATGCCAGCATCTCCTTGGGCAAACAAAGGAAATTTTCATATTTACTTTGATATGGTAACTGGTGAATGTTTGATCAATGAAGACTTCCCATTTTCATCAACCTTTTACAAGAAAAACCCGGCACAATGTTAAAAAATATATCTGGCAGCAAACAAGTTAAAAACAGATTTTTCAGGCATTAATGTCCTGAGTAGAATTTGACTAAACAACAGTGAGGTCATCATCATCATCATCATC
>VCCN01003057.1:2570117-2582499 GCA_006491835.1 Architeuthis dux | reverse complement strand
TGTCATAGAAATGTCAACAGTGAGGTATTCTTTACTATATCAGAAAAGGCAGAACATTTTTATAAATAAGACCTTTGACATGCTAACATCAATATGAGTCATGTAATACCAAGTATTATTCCCTCCAAACCTGACTAAATTTTATTAAAAAAGTTCTTTTTGTTATTTTCGCTGCCTGAAGTTAAGATACTTGAATGTAGAATTTATGGAAGAACCAATGCGAAGAATTAAACTCTCTAATTATTATTTTTACTTACCACTGACAGAAGAATTAGTTTTCAAAGATAAGGTGTTTGAGGTATTACTCTTCAGAGAAGAATTGCTTCCTGAAATTACAAAAAAAACAAAAAAATCAGCATAATTCAATGAAGAGTTTCTAGTTATTGGGTGTATATTAGAAACCATCAATAGGTTATAATGTATATAGTACAAAAGGACAACAAATTCTTTGCATCTACAGGATGGAAAATATAACAATCCACAATAAGTGTACGAGGGGGAATCCAAAAAGATAAATGGAATTCAAATGTGCCGCACAAAGTGGACAATGTCAACAACAAGTCGATGTGATTCGATAGTTTTTCTTAGGAACCGTACTTGAAAAAGCACCTTAGTCAAATAACAGATTTAACTAATAAGATTTTTTAAAAAATAATATTATCTGAAGTTCAGAGATGATCTATTGTTGTTATGCCAACTCAAAAAATATTTTCGCGCTAGTTGTTTCGCCAAAAAGCGCTAAATTTTTAGAAAATAGCCGAAAATGGCCGAAAATGGCCGAAAAGACACTAAAAATAGCCAATAAATGCCTAAAAATGGCCAGATTGTTTAAGCGTAAATGCACTAATTTAGCAATTTTTTTGCACAGACAAAACAAGAAATGCGCTGAATCTAGCATGAAACATACTAAATCAGCAAAACTACCAGCATCCTCATCATCGATGTTTTGATAATGTTTCAGGCTGAAAAAGATTTACACAGACCAAAACATGGTGGTCGAAACAACAATGAAGGGGTTTACTGGGTTGAATAATTTATAGAAAACAACATAAAAAATATTGACATTTCTTACCTTTCTTGGATACAATCTTTTCTGTTTTTAATCGACCAATATAGCATTTCTCTAACATAGATTCTACGTTCACCCATCGATGAACCTGAAAAATGAATTAAGGGAGTTAGTTTTTTTAAAACTGTTTTTCAATGTACATTATGTACATTTTGTTAGAATTCATTTTTTTTTTAACTTGCTTTATATCAAATTATTATTATAATTATTTGCAACTCAGTGAATAAGGGAAACTACTCTATAATTATAATTTCCCCTCACTTTTGACGGAAAACAATGTTTCCCCTCAATTTTGTCCCCTAAAAAGAAAAAAAGTGTTCTCGAATATAAGGTCAGGTAAAAAAAATCAACGTAAAAATAAAAAGTGTTATCAGAATATGAGGTCAGGTAAAAAAAAAAAACAACTTCCCAAAAAAGTGTTATCAGATTATTATATGAGCTCAGGTGAAAACCAACTTCCCCAAAAAAGGTTATCAGATTATTCTGATAATATGTGGACTTCATAAAGAACATTATATATTCTATCATGATGTCACAAACATTTCTGGTGATAACACTGTACCTGTACATAAAATAAGGGTCTAGCTCTGCATTATAATTATATCGTAAATTGAACCCCACTTCTAAAGCATAATGTAACAGTTGAAAATCACTCGGATTTGTTTTATTCATCAAGTTAGGGCATTTGGAGGATGTCGCACTAAAAAAACTCTGCTAAGGTTATCAGAATATGAGGTCAGGTAAAAAAAACAACTTCTCCCAAAACATGTGATCAGAACAAAAGTTCTCTCATGATGTCATAAAATTCTATCATGAAGTCATAATTTTCTATTTCAACGTCATACCTAGTGAACACAAAATAAGGGTCTAGTTCCACATTATAGTTATATTGTAAATTTACTCCCCTAGTAAACCATAATGTAACAGCTGAAAATCACCTGGGTTTGTTTTATTCTTCAAGTTAGAGCATTTGGAGGGTGTAGCGCTAAAAGAAACTGACTGCCATATGCAGTTTTTGCTGTGTTACTGTAACACATATACATACAAACAGAAAAACTATTTTTATTATACTAATAAAATGAATCTAAAACTGTTTACAACAACTCATTAGAAAAATTTAAAGAAAGAAATATTTTATGTGTCTAAAACTATAAGTAAAATCTGTACAGAAACATTTCATTAGCATTGAAAATTTTATGTGAAGGAAGATAAACAATATCCTTGATATCCAAGTAAAAATTTTTGAAAAAAGGGAAAAGAATAGGAGAAGATTAAAAGACAAAAACAAAGTCAGGCAGACAAGAGAAGAAAAAACAAGTCAGGCAGATTGCAGAAACAAGTTAGGCAGACAAAAGAAAAGAAAATCAAGCAGTCAAAAGAAAAGAAAGAAAAATTTTAAAATTGGAAAAAAAGGAAAATAATTCTAATGGGGGGGATGGATAATAACCATAAGAACATATATAAAACACCAAAAGGAAAGAAAATTTAAGAAAGATGAGGACAAAAATGAGAAAAGACGGGAATGGAAAGACCAAATGATTGGCAAAAATGGATAAATGAAAACAATGAAAAAATAAAATAAATAAATGAAAAGAAGGAGAACAAAAAGAAGTCCAAAAATTAGAGAAAGGAATCCAAAGCTTGGAATATTAAATCTTCAGGATATTCTTTCAAAATGGATACAAAGAAAATGTTTGGAAAGAAAAGCAGCAGCAGTTTAGAGGCACAGCTGAAGATGAAAACTTTTAACAAAGCAAGTTTTTTTCATTAGTCAAAGGTCATATTCCTACTCAATACAAACTTAAAGCTGGTCTTGGCAGTTGTCCACCAAACAGACTATTTCACAAAGTGGTTATAAATTGGGGCAGAAAAAATGGCTGCAGGCAAAATGGGAAAGGAAAAATGATTAGCCTAGAGCCATAACTGGAGAGTAAATTTGCAGACACACACACACAGGGCATTTGTAATGGCTCATCTGCTTCCTTGTAAACAATAAAACACAATAGAACAATGGTTAATGTGCTTGTCTTGCAAACCCTTCAAAATTGATTTCTTCTTTGCCAATATTGGCTTATGGGAGGACACTCACTGGAGTGACATGTGGTGCATTCTCTGACAAATCATAAAAGGACATGTAACTATTCTATGAAACAAAGTGACTGTGCTACTGTTTAATGATGCTTTTAGACTAGCAACTTCATCATTGTTCTTTCTAATAATATTTTGGCCCATGTACTCTCCAGCCTTCTTCAAGTTGCATTTATTGAGACTTATAGATAAATACACAAAGGTGCATACACACACTACATCTAACACATATTTACACTACACATGATATACACATACAAAAAATGAATTAATTAAGATTATCAGCTTTTAAATATTCCAAATATGATAATTATCCTCTTTGGGAATTGAGGTTGGTATAAGTATTGAATTATTATGTAACATCACCCTTACACAATCTTCTTATGTTGCATCAGATCCAAAATGAATGACAATACAGCATGCTGGGAAACTTGGGCTTCATGCCTTCCCCAACTGAATTAACAAGGTAAAAAGCCTAGCTTTGAAAATTTCATGAGGCACATTTTCTAACAGGCAATGTATTTATACCACTCTGTATGGCAGATTTGTCGATTTTGAATATCGGCTTTTGAAATCCTGGCCTTTACCTCGACTCAAACACAGATACTTGCACCAGAAGAAAACTTGTTACTGTCTCAGTCACTATGCAAACCCAAGACAGACAGAGTATAGTTTGTCCTTTATGCTAATACAACCTATTTGACCTATATCTTCTGAAATGAGAAACAAACCAAAACCAGTAGAAGGTGTCAAAGACATGGGACAGTTTTTAAAATTTTAAATCATTTAAATACTCAAAGACAGACTTATACTGGCCACTTGAAGGGGGTGACACTAAGCAGTTTCTATTAAAGTCAGACAGGCTATCCTCGGATAGTGAAAAAACAATTATCTTCAGATGTATGATCTGACTTTGATTATCATGGGTGAGAAACACTAGGATGGGCGTTTTCTGTCCAAAGCTGTTGGGATTTTAAAAGATATGACCACCTACCTTAGTACTCAGAGCCAACTAACAGTAAGACAATTATCCTGTGCAAACAAGGAAGGTAGTCTACAATTTTGTGCATATTCTATGAAATTTAGTGGAAAGGCATTTTGGATCCACATTTTATCTTTCACTGGGTGTCCAGAACGAATTCATCCACATGATGGCATCCACTGATCGCCAGAGTTTACTGAAAAGCATTTGTAAACAGGGCTGTTCCATACATTAGGTGAACCTAGGCAGTCGCCTAGTGGTGCACTCTAAATGGAAAATAAATAGTTGCTAGAATACAACTGGAGCGCAAATTTTAAGTCTTGCCTAGAGCGCCTGAAACCCTGTTCGTAAAGCCAAGTATTATGGTCTCATGTTAGACAGGTCTCCTGATCAGGCACAATGTGAGCAGATGTCCGAAGTAGTGAGATACATGGAAGTTGATTTTGAGAGTCCTTCCTCGGTTTTATCAAGATAAGCCTGAAGAATGCTGAGAGCTTGGTTGAAGACATCTTAAAACAGCTAGAGAAGGACAAAATGGAGCTACAAAATTGTTGGTCACAGTGCTAGGACAATGCTGCTGTGATGACTCGACACAAAAGAGGTGTTCTTCAAAGAATAAGTGAGAAAAACAATCTGGTAGTATTTAAGAATTGCAACAATACATCACTCAACTTGGTGGGTACATGCAGTCAAGCAGGATACAATGATGATCACATTTTTTGGAACTATTGAAGGTCTCTGCGTATTCTCCTCTCACTCAACACAGCGTTGGGAAAAGCTTAAAAAACGCTGTGCCTGTAGTCATTAAGTCAGAGTCTGAAACCAGGTAGAGTGCAAAGACAGAAGCGTGAAGCCCGTCAGCAAGTAACTTGAGGAAATCTTCAAGTTCTCCAGGACATGATACACCATGAAAATGAGATAAATTCAACAAGAAGTGATGCAAGGCAGCTATATAACAGCGTGTTGAGTTACAATTTTTCTGATTTTGCTCGAATTTTTGAACAAAGTAATCATTCACATTGACCATATTAAGAGAGACTGCAGAATCCTAGAATTGCACGATGCTTCCCTGGATTTGAAAGCCCTCCGAGAGCATTTTGATGATCAAAGAGAAGTGTTGGTAAGTGAGTCACTCAAAGAAGGACTCAATCTCTGTCAAGAATGGAATATTGAAGTTGAAAGACGTCGGAGATGAAAGAAACAAACGGCCGAGTTAACAAATGCTGGGTTAACAGTAGGGCCGACCCTAGGGTTCCTGGCACCCCGGTCAAGCTGAACTTTGGCACCCTTTAAAGTACAGGAAGTCCTCGAGATTTGTCCATTCAACTTTTGTACACTTCGGACTTTCGGATCTGATTAACACCCCTAATTCAATTAACGTACTGTAAAAATTTGGACATTCGGACATTTTTTACTGAACTGCATAGGAAATTTATGCTTTTATTTCTTCATTTGCCACCTAATTTTTAAGGGCACAATATGTATAATAAAATGCTTGAATAATAATATATTGTATGCAAACATTGCTTTTATTTATTGCATGTTTGCCTAAAATAGGCTAGAGAATCGTTTATTTATGAAAACTAATAAACGGAAAATCATATATGTACGTACGCCGGTAGATCGAAATACACGGGCAAGTGTGATATTCCACGAGACTAATTCTACGAGAATTACTAAACCACTTTTATTATTTAAAATACATACTTTAAATAATATTTTCTAGGTTTTCATGGGTTTGTTTAAGGTGTTGCTTTTGTGTCTTTCAAGGATTTTTTTCCCTGCTTATTTATGTTTGTAAACAAACCGATGCCATGACAGTTATTCACTGCACAGTGTGTAGCGAAATGCAATAAACCTGCATTTTGTCTTCAGTTGTGTGCACTGCAAATGCATGCATGTATGTGCTAACATGAGAATATATATGTGTGTGTTAATGAGAATGTGTATGTGTGTGTTAATGAGAATGTGTATGGGTGTGAATTTAGCTCTCAGAGAACGGAACGCCTCAATTAATATGTAATTCAATGAATCAAGATTCGAAAATTCAACTTTCATACAGTTTTTCAATAACGCAACCAGTACGAAAGTAGAGGACTGCCTGTATAGTATAATCTTATATTCCTGAAAAATCTGACTTCACATCAGGGAATTTTCTTATTTTGACTGTTTTTATTCTGTTTAATTTATTCATTTTCCCATTTGTATTTAGAAAATCCTTCTGTCTCAGACACATGAAAGAACTCCCTATCACTTGGCACCCTGGGCGACTTGCCTGTGTTCCCGGTACCTTGAGCCAGCCCTGGTTAACAGCCAAGGAGGAAATGGAAAGAGCCATGAAAGGAACACTTGACCATCTTCAAAGAGAAATAGACCAACGGTTCGCTCGTTTGCATGACATCCAAAGTATTAAGACCTGAAGAGCTTCTCGAATTTATTGTTTAGTATGGAGATGAGAACGTCTTCTCCAATCTTCGCATTGCTAATGCTAATCATCGCAGTTTCCATTGCCAGCTGTGAGAGATCATTCAGCAAGTTAAAACAAATACTTTTGTATTTGAGAGCCTTAATGGGTCAAGGCAGACTCTGTGATCCTGCTTTGCTGAGTGTAGAAAGAGAATAAACAGACTGGGTACATCATAGACCAAATCGCATAAGGAAAGCAAGGAAGGTGTAATTGTAATTTTCATTTAGTGCCATAGTTTGTTAATAAAAAGATTGATAAGCTTGACTTGTATTCTTGTGCTGATATTATGGTAAAGTTATTTAAAAGATGGGTGTCACTGTGTCAGAGGTTTGGACAAGGCCGCCATTTCAGTGCTTGCCATAGGCGCTATTTTCTGTAGATATGCACCTGTTGGGACAATACTAGTTACCTTACAGACACACAGAGATTTAGATAACTACTTATATAAATACTTATGAACATACAAATAACACAGACACATATAAACACCTATAAAATATATGTACCTATTTACTAAGCTTAGCCTAGTCTGGTACGAGGCATCTATAAGGCACAGTAGAAATGGTCTGTGAGATTAGTTTACTAACCAATGCTCTATGGCAGGCATCTAACCTCAATATGAATGTAGATATTTATTAAGTTTAGTTATGACAAAAGGGTTTTGCCAATCTTCTAAGTGGGGAGGCCAAACTATCTATCACTAGTGTTGGGGAGAAATATGCAACTACCTCAGCCACCAAACAGACAAAAGATTTTGAAAACTCAGCTTAGTCTGGCACAGGGTCACAACAATGGGGCACCCAGTTAGGATGAAACTCACTTTACTAGCAAACCATTATTCTATAGCAGACACCCTTCAGATATTCACTAAGCTTAGCTTAGTCACCCAGTGAGGATGAAACTCACTACACAGGCAAATGGCCTGTGAGACTAGCATCTAATTTATATATACAAAGTCTGTCCAGAAAGTATCCAGCCATTTTGAATATCTCGAGAACCAGTTGCACGGCATTGATGTAACTTGGTAACCAATAAGAGGGGACCTTATTTCGCATGTGTGAACAGACACTTTCCAGTTAGGTTAATCAGCTAGCAGTGAGACTCCATTGAGTGAGCTTGTGTACTGTGTGACTGTCACATTCACAATGACTGAGCCAGATTTCAAACCATGGATGATATTAAGGAAAACACCACAAAGCAGCTGATGATGATCCCAATAGAGGACTTTGCAGACTGTTCTGAAAAATGGAATGGACGCTGAGATAAGTGTGTGATGTCCCAAGGGAAGTACTGTGTATTGCCCTAGGTAGGATATTTTTTTAATTAATATTAAATGGCTGGCAGTGGCGTATCTAGGCTGTGGCAGGTATGGCACATGCCCTGGGCATCACTGAGCAGTTTCTATTAAAGTCAGACAGACCATCCTTGGATAGTGAACAAAACAATTTTCTTCAAATGTATGATCTGTCTTTGATTATAATGTGTGAAAAGCACTAGGATGGACAGATTGCTAAACCACTTATATAAATGTCACTGTGTCCAGATGTTTGGACAGGGGCACAATTTCAATGTTTGCCATAGGCGCTATTTTCTGTAGATACACCCCTGGCGGCTGGATACTTTCTATAAGTGTGTAGTGTGTGATGACGCCTACACAGTTAAAATACAAACTCCAGATACACAGATAACTTCTTTATTCTCCAAAAGCCATAGAAATGTCTAGTAAACATTGGAATGGCATCATTGCCCCAGGCAAAATAGCACATCCAATCAGAAATGTGTAAGAAAAGACTCCAAGAATCAAATGAAAAATATTTCTTTTAAATCCATATTTTTATTTAGTTTTCGTATTTGTAGCCAATACCTAATCTATGTCATATGACAGATTTTTAGAGAAAATATTAATGAAATTAATTTGACAAATGTCACAATATATTGATATATAAAATAGTTAAAAAAGAAAGAATATGAAATAGTGGGATGGGACAGAGAGAGAGAGAGAGAGAGAGAGAGAGGACACAAGGAGTGGGAAGCAAGTGGGTGAGAGGAGAACATTAAATAGAGAGAGAAGAGGAAGCAAGAAACAACTTTTCACAGCTAAAGATAACATTAAGGTAAAAACACAAGACAGACACTGCTTTTTTGACTAGAGATTGCGGTGAGCGGTGGGGTTGTTTTTAATCTACAAAGGGAAGAGGCAATGGGAGAGGCCTACATTTCATTGCAATGCACTTACCTCATCAAATAATTGTGTGCTATCTTCACCAGCACCTCGCATTAACTCCTCAATTCCGCCTGGATGGAACTCCAAGTAGGGAGTCAAGTTATACACTTTACCTGAAATGAGAAAGCAGACGTTTGGGAATGGTAGGAATATTCAAATTAAACTTATTCATAAGCTTAGCTGATATTCTTCACATTACAATAACTACAGCAATACCATGAATAGTGGGGTTTTGATTAGTACAGGTTTCGATGTGGTTAAGGTATTGCTTTTAAAATTAATGTAACTGAGTATAAGCTGAAAAGAAAAAAACATTAAATTATAATAAGACCTAGAAAAGTGCAGTTTTGAACAGTACGGGCAATTTGGGAAGGAATTAACTGCACTAATCATACCTGTACCATTTTTTCCAACCATCTTTCTTCTTTTTCCCCAACTTGTCTGGTTTTTACTTAATTAATAATGAAACAGAAAAAGACTAAAAAGATTCAAAGATAAGATTTATTCATTTGTGTTTGTTGCCTTCACAGCAAAATACAGAACACTTTTCTGTGCTGATCAACTTTTGACTGGTTTTTCTTTCATCTTATTTTTATTGTCGGAGTAGTAGACTTAATAGTCTTAAGTTGTCTAAATTTCTTAGATCAAGCATTGTTATTAATTTTCTGACTAGGTTAACTTTAATTTTATTTTGTTGCTTGTTTACACTTAATAGTAATAGTAGATGTCTTTAATTGTCTGAATTTCTTAGATGAAGCATTATTATTATTAATTTCAGAAACCTATGCTGTGGATTTTTAAATAGATAAATATTAAATTAGCATTAATAGTCTGCTCCCTTAGGGCAAAAAAGGTGCATTACAAAATTACCAAACTTTTAGGGATGATAGCTTAGGTATAGAAGATTAATATTTTCAAATGGACCCAACAAAAATGTATTATATTATGCCCGTGGTAGCCATTTTCCAAAATGGCCACCATTAGAATTATGTGTCTTTGAAAAGGAAAACAAAATTACTTACTTGAATTTAATATTAAAAATACAAGATAAATGTGTCTACCTGCTAATTCAACCCTAAAGATTCAAAGAATGACCTTATATACAACCAATTATGAATCATGTACTTTACGCTACATTTTGAAACACGTAATTTGCACAGTATGTAGAGCGAACCCAGATGCATGTTCTCACAAAATAAACTCACAATGAGAAAATCAAATTCATAAAGAAACACGTCATATCTGCTGGCTATTTTTGCCCTTTAAACGAGTTTGCATTACTACTACGGCCAAGCCTTGGCAATATAACCCAAAGATGACCACGATACGAGACAGTTAAGCAAGTGGCCATTTCCCTGGAAGCATCCTCTGTGACACTCAGATAATGCACTGTTAGCCATCAGCTAAACCCCCTGCCCATGCGTGATTCTCCAAATAGAAACTTCTACACAGCTGGAGATTTTTTTTATTACATTCTTTTCTTCACGGCTTTCCTGTTTTGAGAGGAATTGGGTTGTGAACAAGTCAGGCAAACATTTCTCATTTATGCCTATAGATCAGGTGCATGAACAGGAGAACTGTAAAGTGAAAGGTGATGGTGGAACTGTAGGTTTGACCCAAAATCCACAAGCATTTAATCGCTGGATGTTAGCTGGGCCAGCGCAAGCACATCTTCTTCATAAGTTTGAAGAAGCAATTTGCGCTTCAAATGCTAGCACTGCTGATTACAAACACCATGAAGAAATGGCTGCATCAGAGAGGAGATTTCTGGAACAAAGTATACATTTCTGACTACAATTGAAGCTGAATTTGGCAACCCATCTGAAGACAAATGTCTAGAATTACTAGTGCTCAATACACGTTCTTGCACTAATAAGTTTGTCATCACAACTATCCAGAATATTAAGAATACTGAACAGAAGCAATATGAGTCTTTTAATGAAGAAGTTATTGTCAAATGAGCAAGAACTGTACAAGCAACAATTGCACAGAATTCTCTGCCATTGTTCAAAACACCAAAACCCAAGAAAGACATCACTGGGAAACAGATTGCATCACTGAAGTCTAATGTAGCACTGTGCTCAGTGATGTTTATTGCAAATCAGCAAGAAGACAAGGAGATTTGGCTGAATTTTTCACTCATGAAAATCAACCACATCCACCATCCATTTCTGATTTTGTCAACTTTACACAGGAACAAAATCAGAACTACTAAAACTCTTTGAGCCAATTAGTGAAGTTGACAAAATATTCAATTGCTCAATTGAAGATGGTGGATTACTACTGCACACAATTCACCCAACAGGAAACACCTTCCAAGAATATTCAAATGAGTTTGTGCAACACACAAACAAAAACTGAAGACTGTCAAAAGGGTGGACATTGTCCAAGATCACTACTTCCAGTCAAGCATTAAAAGTGGAACCCGTGACAACAGAGGAATAGGGTGTAGAATCAAAGTATCAGGATCTACAAAAATCCAACAGAAAACCCATTTCAAAGACTTTTTAAGAAATTTGCAGAACAAAGAAGAGTTGAATGAACTCAACAGCCGTACAATAGGATGCACTCATACAGCATGTGAAGAGAACAACAGGTGCATGAACAGGAGAACTGTAAAGTGAAAGGTGATGGTGGAGCTGTAGGTTTGACCCAAAATCCACAAGCATTTAATCGCTGGATGTTAGCTGGGCCAGCGCAAGCACATCTTCTTCATAAGTTTGAAGAAGCAATTTGCGCTTCAAATGCTAGCACTGCTGATTACACACACCATGAAGAAATGGCTGCATGTGACATCTGGACAGCATGTATATGGCCATAATTGATCATTCCATCACCTAATGACTGGGGCTGGAAGAAAGATAAAGAAAATTGGGTGGTTGTGTGAATAACAATACCAGAGGCTGGAATGAGTTCCATTCTTACCAAGTGTTCCTGTAAAAAGGTTTTGCACTCGCTGCCTCTGCTCCAATGCACTTCAGTGCACCGAATTATACACGTGCAGATATTAGTTTTAACTGTATCGGACCATGCCTCCATTTGTTTGATTTTGTAAAACATTTAATGTCTAAGGTGTTCACAATACCCATATGTACAATGATCTTATAGTCACCTATGGAAATAAAAATGTGTAACTAATATTCAATATGTTATTTTGGGGGCTGAAGAAGTTGGTTTAAACATATAATTGAATTACTTTGGTAATTGTAGCAACGTTTTGATCTTGTTTTCAGTACGGCTTTATTATATATGGACCGATAATGACATTAATACTTTCATAGCCAAAGCAAGCCACATGTGACAGTTGGTAAGATATTTCATTAAATTTCTTTTGCCTGTAAAATCTTTTATAATCAGGATAGAACAATGATTTTTTTTTGTGTTGTGTAGATGAATTCTTCATCTACTAAATAAAAAAGAATTTTTCTCTTATCTCAATTAGTAAAAGAACTACGGACAATTGAATGGAGACAAGTGACTATCATGACTTACGTGAGTCTGTAATTATAGAGTTTATGACATTAAATTAGCTCTGAAGGTCACTTCGTTCAT
>VCCN01003057.1:2458156-2469478 GCA_006491835.1 Architeuthis dux | reverse complement strand
CGTTACTCTCCGTCCGTTGTATAGAAGTGAGGCTTCGAAGCAGATGAAAATACTGTGTGAATATTTCGTTATTGACATGTTCTGCTTTCTATTGATATTTGGAGATTATCGACACCATACATTTTTTTAGGAATATCATCTTTTAAAGCTATATATCTTTTATTTTGTTAAAACTGAAAATATTTTACTGTTTTATGAGCATCTTTTGCATATCAAATGGAATTCATATGAAATGTTGTCATTTCACGTGCAAAAGGGAAAAAAAAGGAGTATTTTTTCTTCTTAATATTATTATTTGTTTTTGCTGTTGCTAGGCGCTTTTATATCTATCGTTACATTTATTTATTTCACTATCATAAAAATATGGCCACGGCCGTTTTTTATACAGTGAATATCGTCGTCGTCGTCGTCGTCGGCTATCTCTGGAGATCGAGGATGATGGTTTATATTACACAGAACGAATACGTCTGTGCATGTACTTGATTAACGGGTACTTGTTGTTGCTCTCCGGGAAGCACACGATAATTCACAATTCAACCAACCGATTCCAATGGCAATGAAACGCAGACGGTTGGGGCTGATGGATGTTATATTGACTTTAAAAAGCCACTAGTTTTTAAAAGAAAATGTTATTCTTCGAAAATGGCGTTCGTTTTCTTTGGTTGTCAGAACACATCACCGGACTCCAAATAAATAGTAGATGAATAAACAAATAAAAGAAAGTTGATTACATCCGTTAAAAACCGTTGTTTCTTAAGAGCTTCGAAAATGACGTCCGATTTCTTTGATTGTCAGACTCAAAAATACAAGAAATAATGCAGGGAAAGAATAGGGGAAAGAGAGATTGGGAGGGTGATAAGACGCATGCGCACTCATTCCAATGTCATATTGTTACACACACGACATTTTGAAATGAAGGTACAGTATTGGATTCTAAAATGGCCGACGTTGCTGTGGCATCTTTTTTCGGGGAAAATACGTCAAATTTGATAAAAGCATTTATCTCCGGTTTGTTTGTTCCTCGCCTGTTCAGTTTGTCCCTCGCCCACCAAACGCTCGGCAGAAACAACCAGCAGAAGACAGCTCCTTTTAATTCACTTTGAATTTACACGCTACATTATTTTCTTTAGCTGCTTCGAAGTTTGGTGCTTTTTCTCCCTCAACTTATTTATTTGTTAACCATTATTAACTTTTGGCTAGTATTGTTATGCTCCATGTTGCTCCATATATCTCCAGATATCAGGCTACTACTTACTTGCAATATGTAAGACTTAGAGGCGAAAAGACCCCGAAGTGGCGTCACTCACTTCACCCTGCTTGACTAGTATTTCTTTCATCTTAATTATAGTAGCTTTCATCGCAACTATTCGGACCGTCGGTCTACGGCAATAAGTAAACAGCGCAGGTCGGAAATGAATAACGAATTAGCTCAAGGCGGGACTCGAACTCCGCAATCTATTTTATCTCGGGAAGCCTGCCTGTGTACGGCAACTGCTCTACCGATTGAACTACCAGAATTCTTACGGCTGGCAGAAGATCAAATGTAACCCTTAAACTTGAAGGATGGCTTCAATTGAAGGATGGATTCACTTTCCCCCCGATCGCTCGACGCCATATATGTTAGTATGTTTACGTACATTAGTTTTATTATTAGTAGTAATATTATCTTTGTCTATAGTTTTGAGAAGGATCATTCAAAGAGTTTTTCGGACGATTGAACTCCTTCTTGTTGTTTGTGTTGTTAACACGACGTAACAACATGTCGGCTGAGTGTATAAGTGTGGAGTTCAATTTGATGTGGCTTTAGCTACTCAACAGGGACAAGCTATGGTAATCCAGGCCTAACAAGGAAAGGAAAAGAAAACACCCGAACCCTATGTTATAAACTTTGCTATCATTGGAGAAAAGAATTCTGTTTACCACCATCGCATTCGGATAGTACACCTGGAGATGGATCGGCAAAAACGTCGTGTTAACAACACAAACAACAAGGAGTTCAATCGTCCGAAAAACTCTTTGAATAATATTATCTTGATTTTTTTTTTTATTAGATGAAGCATTGCCAACCATTATCAATTTTTAATGAGTATTTATTTCATCTTAATTTTAGTTTCTTTTCATCGCAACTACTCAGACCGTCAGTCAACGGCTGTGTGTAAACTGCACAGATCGGAAATGAAGAATAAGCTCTTGGAAATGCTTTACCAATGCTTCATCTAATAAAAAATTAAAAGATTTCGAAGAGTCATTATCATCAGATTTTCGGACAATTGAACTCATTCTTTTTGTTATTTATGTTGTTCCCACAACCATTCTACGGCCTCCCTCGGGTGTACTATCCCTATAGATAGAGAGGGTCTTTTTCAGGTAGTGCAAAGCAAAAAGAACAAGAACCCTAAGTTCAACGATGCGTCCACTATGATTACGTCCATATCTGTCCATGTGGTTGCCTCAATTACTAGCAACCTAGAATTAGTGACAAACTTTTTAGCAAGGGACTTCTTAGCGATACCCAATAATTAGCAGCTATAACAATTAGTGACTTTTGTTTCATTCTAAAACATTTTGATAATAGTAACAGGAAGAGGGGGAAGAGGAGGAAGAGGAGGAAAATGAAGATGGTTTACCCGAAGGTCTGGACCAAGTTTCATATCAATCTAACATGATAAGGCTGAGAAAATTGGTATTTATCATTACTAGTTGTGGTAGTAATAGCAGGAGGAGGAAGTGGAGGAAGAGGAGCATGGGGGAAGAGGGGGTGGAGAGGAAGAGGAGGACGGAGAGGAAGAGGAGGATGATTCACCTGAAGGTCTAGACCAAGTTTCATTTCAATCCAACATGATACGGCTGAGAAAATTGATATTTAAAATATTAGGGACCGACCGACCGAAAAGTGCCTTATAGAGATGCGTGATGCATAAAAAACGGTAACAAATAGAAAATGTAAACGTTAGTAACAACGCTTGTAATATGTTATTATACTTACAGTAACGCGTGCGGTGCAGCTTGTTCCATAATTTTTAACGTTCAGATATTCTCAATTCCCTTCTTTCTTAAACAATATTTATTCGCTATTATACACAAATCTATTCGAACTGGTGTCCTCATCTTGATTGTTATATTCACGTCTCGGCATTTGTACCTTTCAGCCATCAGGTGCCTGTCGTATTCGATAATAAGCTTTCCCTAACTATGCACGGCTCCAAACGCGGCACACGCGACGCGTTTCTTCACCAATGAGTCGGCCTTCGAACTCCACAAAAAGTATGCATGTTTGTGTTCAGCTCGCGTGGTGTGCACAACTTGGATCGAAAACACCTGGAGAGAAAACACCAGAAGTGCACGTTCAAAACCGTTAGGCTTCCGCCAAGAACAGTGTGCACGCTGCCGGTTTTAGACGAGCGAAGGGGGTTTCTGAACATTCGTTGTTCGATCAACTGACTTCTTGATTGAAGCATCAGTTTGAATTGAAAAATCAGAGTCAAAAAGGAATTTGCTTGGATTCGTCAAAATATTTTACGGATGTTGCGTGCTTGTGCAGCGTGAAACGAGCCTATCTACAGTGGCATCTCAGGATGACTGGCAGGTAAGGGATTTGCAGTTCGGAAGCGACCCGTCAGCCCAGCCCAAAGATAAGGCAGAACATTCTTGTTTTGGCAGAACTTGTACGAGAGAGAGAGAGAGAGGGAGGGAGAGAGAGAGAGAGAGAGAGAGAGAGAGAGCGCGTGCGCGCGCGAGGGAGCGAGGGAGAGAGAGAGAGCAAAAGGCAGAACATTCTTGTTTTGGCAGGACTTGTACTTTAAAGAGAGCGAGGGAGGGGTGAGAAAGAAAATGAAAGAGATAAAGAAAGAAAATGAAAGAGAGAGTGAGTGAGAGAGAGGAAGAGAGAGAGAAAGAGAAAAAGATGAGAGAGAGAGAAAGAGAGAGAGCAAAATGCAGAACATTCTTGTTTTGGCAGAACTTGTACTATAAAGAGAGAGAGGGGAAGATGGAGAGAGAAAGAAAATGAGAGAGATAAAGAAAGAAAATGAAAGAGAGAGTGAGTGAGAGTGAGAGAGAAGAAGAAGAGAGAGAAAGAGAAAAAGATGAGAGAGAGAAAGAGAAAGAGAGAGAGAGAGCAAAAGGCAGAAAATTTTTGTTTTGACAGAACTTGTACTATAAAGAGACAGAGACAGAGACAGAGACAGAGAGAGAGAGGGGGAGAAAATGAGAGAGATAAAGAAAGACAATGAAAGAGAGAGTGAGTGAGAGTGAGAGAGAGAAAGACGGAGAGAGAGAAAGCGAGAGAGAGAGAGAGAGAAATGAGGCTAGTCGACCGTTTCAGTGGAGTAATTAAAATAGAATTCCTCTTTTTTTTCGTACTGAACGCTTTTACATTGTTAACTCGTGTTTCTGCTATATCACAGAGGAAGCCGCTTATTGTAATCACTTTGGGACAGGGTCTTTTAGATAACAATAACCGGCTGAAAACAGCGATGGATATATAGAGGAAAAAGCTTATTGTGATCACTTTGGGACAGGGTCTTTTAGATAACAATAACCGGCTGAAAACAGCGAAGGATATATAGAGGAAAAAGCTTATTGTGATCACTTTAAAGGAAGTGTTTGGGACCCACTGATTTTGCTAACAATAGCCGTTAGGTAACATTATCCGTGATTATAATAAGCGGATTCCTCTGTAGTTTGAATTGAGGAATGAAGGGTCCCCACTAACAATTTGTAAATCATTTTCATTTCATCGGGTATTATCAAAAAAATAATACCAGATGAAATGAAAATTATTTACAATTTATTACAAATTTAAATTGAATTTAATAATACCCGATGAAATGAAAATTATTTACAAATTGAATAGCATTTCGCCTTAACTCAATATATAGTTGTTTACTAAGCGTAATTTTTTGTTTGGTTTGGTTTTTAGTTCAAGGCCACATGTATGAGGCACTTAGTGAGGATTGTACTCACTACTCAGCTTGCTAGCCATTACACCACAACTAGTTGCACAATATATATTTACATCATGGAGAGCGCCTACTTTATAGCATAATGGTTAACAAGATAATCTTTGAGATCAATTCTGCTTTTGTATTGAGTACGATCCTCACTGGGTAATCCCCACTTGTGACCTTGTGCCAAACTAAGTTAAATTAGAAAACTTAGGAGCCTCTCCGTATAGTAGTAGTTAGTAAGTCTCGTAGACTATTACTATTGTACTGAGTCCGATCCGTACTGGGTGCCCCACACTTGTAGCCTTGTGCTAGACTAAGCTAAGCTGAGTAAATGTCAATATAAGGGCGCCACGCCGTGCTATAATGATTTGCAAGCTTGCTTAATAAACCATTGCAACTATTGTAAGTTCGAATCTCACTGACTGCCCCCACACAAACTAAGCAACGTTTGGTAAATACTGATTTAAGCGTCTTATCATGGATTAATGAATTGCAAGCTGATTATTACTACTTAGTTATGAGTTTGATCCTCACCGAGTGCTCTATACTTGTGCCAAAACAAAGCTTAGTAAATAACTATATCTAAGATTCACCGATGATGTTTCCATGACGTCAGAAGCATCGGAAGAATTACAAAACATGCTGACTGATCTAAATAGAGAAAGTAGGAAAGTAGGCTTAAAGATGAACAGAACAAAGACAAAAGTAATGTTCAACGATAAAGTCCCCCAAAAGATCATAAAGATAGAGGGAGAAGTTCTAGAAGTGGTTGACGAATACATCTATCTAGGGCAGGTAATAAAGTTAGAGAAAGACCATGACAGCGAAATAAAACGACGCATAACGATAGGTTGGAAAGCATTTGGCATCACCTTGCCAATGTGCTTAAAGCGTAAAGTATACAATGGCTGCACAATACCAGCCATGACTTATGGATGCGAAACATGGAAATTAACAAAACAAACTCAGAACCAACTTAGAATCGCACAGATAACCATGGAAAGAGCAACGCTAGGAGTAATTCTAAGAGATAGAAAACGATCAACATGGATCAGAGGGAGGACCAGAGTGAAATATATTATACAAAATAATTAAGCAACAAAAATGGAGCTGGGCTGGTCACCTAGCAAGAAGATGGAGCAAAAGACTAACTGATTGATGCCTATGGGACAGTAAACGCAGTAGGAAAACGACACAAGATGGAGGGATGAGATAGAAAGGTTTGCCGGTAAGACATGACATAGGTGAGCACAATCAAGATCGTCGTGGAAGGAGATGGAACGAGCCTTTGTCCAGCAGTGGACTTGTAATGGATGATGATGATGATGATGATGATGATGATGATGATGATGATGATGATGATGATGATGATATCAAGGTGACAATTTAAAGAGCTAGGTCTTTCATTGAGGAACTGTGGTATTATGGTGATAGTGGCGTGAGATAACCATTCAGCACTGTAATCATACAGGTTGTATGCTCTCGCATCGAATGTAATGAAAGAAGATGTGCAACCGCCAGAGATCTTCTGTTGTAGTGGCAGTTGGAGAAAAACAGAGCACAACTCGCTGTCGTGTGCTTAATAGCCCTCTCTTTATTTGGAAATAGAATGGAGAATGAGAGTGAAGTCGAAGAAGGAACTACAGTTTGGGTTGCAGTGCGCCCAGCCCGCCCCAACCACCGTGTCGAAGCGCTGGGCAATTGAAAGGCAAAGAAGAAGGACCTGAGCGCAACGGGCTTGGGTGAAAACTTACTGGTCGCTTTATATATACGCTCTCTGATCAAATCCACATCAGCATCTGGTGTTGTGTGCTTAGTCATGTGATTCCTTCTTCAATCATCCCTTGTTACCAAATACAATGACAGATGTGTCTTTTGATCAGGCCAACCAAGACCCCTTTGATCGAGCGACATGGCTGAATACATTACAGTATGAATTAGATTTTGGTGTAAATAGAATAATGTTGAAAGAATGTGACTAGGAAAGTTATGGTTAGATCGGATGGAGATTAGTACGTTCCCACCCACAATTTTTTTTTTTTTTGGCTTTGTGCCACATTTTATTCATTCATTTATTTTATTTAAACATTTTAAGAAATAAATATTGGAAGAATTATACTTTAGAGGAATGAGAATTCCTACTGCAAAAAGTGACGAAATCTGGGGAAATTCTTCGCAAATACTCACCACGTAGTCTAAGATTCCTTCCTGTAATTGTCGCGTTCCCTCGCCGACCTGTGTTGTGATCTGCGCATGGAGATTATCCAGTCTTTCATTGGCCCATAATATCTTCTGACCTTTCTTGAGATCTCGGCGGAAACGATCACGCACCAAGTGACAGCTAGTCGATCGGTAAGGATTAATTCCCGCGGTGGCAGCTGCCGGGAGCCTCGTTTTGAAAACTTCCGTCGTTGGCGGGACGCGTTGTAGCCCTGGCACAAATCAATAAATGGAAAGAGAATCGATAAAGCCACCCGGGGTGCAAATCAAAAGGTGAAAAATAAAACGAACAAATATTTTAAACCCGGAAATAGTGGACACTGGAATACATATAGAGCATAGGTCACCAACGTGGTCGATATCGACCTCTTTGAGTCGACGGGACTATCCAAGGGGTCGATAAACGCCGGAGAGCTGCCATTTGTATAAGAAATAAAAAATATATAAAATAAAACTTGTTTATTGTCTACTAATCACCGCTACCCACAATAGACCTGTTTTATCATTGTTGCTGGGTTTAGGTTATTCATGTGTTCTGACATTTATATGTATCTGTGTATCTATCTATGTATCTATGCATCTATGTATCCGGACTTCGTCCAGCCCTAACCGTTCATAGTAGAAACTTGTAATTTTGCACACACACACTCCCCTCAATGAGTAGGGAAAATGTTTGTTTTTTTGTTTTTTGAAAATAACCCTCCTAAAAAGGTTTTTAGTGAAGGGTTTCAATATGGAATGCAAGTTTATGCTAAATTGGTCACTAGTTTGTGCCTGCTTGTATTTTTGAAAATTCAGACCATTTTTAATGATCACAGCCCAGCAAAAGGCGAAAGAATACCTTATTTATTGATCACTCCCTTTTCTAACTTTTTAATTGATCACGTCCAACAAAAGGCGAGAGAAGTAACTTATTTATTGATCACCCCTTTTTCCAACTTTTTAATTGATCACGTCCAACACAGCATATATGTGTGGCGGTGATTCATAATTTCACTTGGAATGCTAGTTTATTTTATATTCTGTTTACTGAAACATAATGATAATTCAGTCATCAGAGATGTGTTTGTTTCGTTTCAGCAAATGTTTCTTTCGGTTTCGATTTTTCCTTTATTTTAATTTTAAAAAATGAAATTAAATCATATCTCAAAATATCTTCGACAGTTTCATGAGTTCGGCACAAAGTCAAGTTTCACAAGTTCGACACATAGTCAAGTTTTAGTTGGTTACCTATAGCGTAACTCAAGGAATTACTGTCCGCTTTGATAGACGATTGGAACTCAACACCCTCTTACATTTCCGGCGTACTCTCGTTCGGTCTCGTTGTTGTCTCGACTTTCTAAATACTGAGGAGGAGATGATGTCCAAATGGTAATAGTTATTATTTATTTATTTTTTGTACAAGCCTGGTGTTCGATGAAGGATCAAGGATTCCATGGAAGGACCGCTGATATAGAGCAACTGTACGTTCGTCTTGCAGGCTATTAAGATATGTCTTCACTTCGTATGCGATTATGTATGTTCTTGTACCAAAGGGGCTTTATTCCCTAATATCTAGTACCGGGGTGGCGAACCTTTTTGAGAGCGCGTGCCCACATTGGCGATGATCTTCTAAAGAAATCCCCTCACGTGGCCACAGGAATGTTTGAGCCGCAGATTATCATTTTTATTATATTTGTATTTTACAAATTATTTTCTGGAGAAAGAGAACAAAATGCCTGAAAGCATTCTTAAAGAAGTATGTTTAGACAATCACTAACTGAGGTAACAGCTGATGAATTAAACGTTGCCGTTTTTTTAAAAGAATTTTATAAAAATCAATAACAAGAAATTATATCTCCCTCGTACCAATGAAATGTCTTCGCATTCCACATTGGGTACGCGTGCCATAGGTCAGCCGCCCCCGATCTAGAAGCTCAGAACAATGCTTAGCAAGGTAGTCTGGTAAACCATTACCGTATTTGATGGCATACAAGACCCACTTTTGTCCAAAAAATGTTTCCCAGGTCTTATATGCAAAGTTTAGGAATAGCTAACTGGTAACACCGACGCCATAACCGCATTTTCACTGTGTCTTAGTAAATCAATCTATTATTTTTTAAATTTTATTTTTATTAGATGGAGTATTATGAATCATTATTTTTATTTTAATTTTATGACTACTTTTTATCTTCATCTTAATTTATTAGTTGCTTTTTATTGCAACTTTTTCTCAGACCGATTACCCTTCGGCAGTGAACAAACAGCGTCGATTAGAAAATAAAGAATAAGCCTCGGGTGGTGTGAGCAAAAGATTAAGATCAAGGTAAAAAGTAGTCATAAAATTAAAAACATAAATAATTATTCAATCTATTATTGCTGTGATTAGTAAACTTCTCTCTGATTCAGGGTCAGTTATTTGTCAGTTATTTATTTTTCAATCTTCCACTTGTACACGACGTGTCACGGGGAGGTGGAGACTGCTTACATGAGCAATTTATTATAATCCAGTTCCGGCTTGCTAGGCTCAACGAAGCTTCACCAGAACACGTTCCATATCCTATCAAAGACGCCGGACAAGAGGTTAGACTTTCCAGGTTTGAATTCAGAGTCGTCTGTCTCATAGACTGCTTGCCAACCAAGTTTGAAGAGCCCAGTCTGTCCTGTTATTTGCCCATAACTGGGGAGAGAAGAGATGGATTCATGCCTTTCCCAAGACAAACGCCGTTCCTATTTCCATTGCTAACCGTTAGGTCACCAGCACCTCCACTTGTTATTTATTGAGATATATTAAAATGTAGTTTTAACTATAGCTGAATACAAATATTCCACTTGATAACAATGTTCAACTCTGCATTAGCGTGTATTTCATTCGGTTTATTAATTAATACAATTGCCTCCCGACGAGTGCAAAATTTGGCACAAAACCCTTTAACTGTGAGAACCCACATACCTTTCTCCGATGGCTGTGTCTAGAAATTTCCCAGTTCGCCGCAGACATCAATACGTGCCCCGTGCCCCTGATCCTTCAAGTTATATGGGAAGTTATTGCCTAGGTGACATGTTACCATGGACAAAGCGTTTATGTATAGTTATTAAAGGTTTCTAGCCATTTGTGGCAAAGCCGGTCCACCTAGAGATGCGATATACTTTCGTTTTTATTTATGGTCTTGTTGTGCTAGTGTTAGCCTCAAAGCCCATTTTTGTATATCAAGAAGTTATTTAATGACACAACAATTCTTTTAAAAATTTAACCCATAAGAACCCGGACCCATTTCTAGTTGAAGGAAAATTATGGGGGATGTAAAACACATTTTCTTTATATCAATTTGTGCAAGAAATATGGTCAGATTAGGTTAAATGTAATAACTGGACATGTTATTAAAGCATTAGAATTGTTAAATGAGTTAAAACTTACCTTTTAGTGCCAAAAACAAGCTTTTTAAAAAGGTGATATTTCTCTTCCACGTGGAACCCAGGCAAATGACCGTGTTTTAAATGGAATTCTGGGTAGGCAAATTCGCCCACAGTCACGTGACTGCACCAGGATTTTCAGTACATGTCTCTTAGTACACTTCGTGAGTTAAAATCAAGGATAAAATTGTATAAGGGATTGTGCAGATCATTTAAATTATATGTGACACCGGTGTCACACTGGGTTCTTATGGGTTAAAGAAACCGAGGCAATACCAGCTCGGATGCAAAACTGGCAAGGCTAAAACAATGACGTTTTGTTTGACAATAAATAAAACAAAGATGTCGTATTTAATTTAATTTGATTGATCCTCTCTGTCTTTAGGAATAGACAGAACAATAAGCCAAATCGGTTTGTTAAGCTACTAACGTCAAATAAAATGGCCGATTTCTTGGACGCTATTGTTAAACCAAAGTCCTTGGTTATTTTATCTATACATTGCTTGACTGTAATTACACTTCAGGGCTTTTGTTCTAGCTCGAAGTAACGTGGGGACAATTAAGAATTGTTGGATCGTCTTCAAGGAAGGAAGGTAAGGAGGGAGGAAAAAGGTGGACGAGGGGGAGGAAAGAGAAAATGGAAGAACGGAATGGAAGGAAGAGAAAAGAGGAGAATTTGTGAATGTGTGAAAAGAACGAAAGAAATATTTAGGAAATGGAATGGCTAGAAAGAAAGAAAGAAAGAAAGAAAGAAAGAAAG
>VCCN01003057.1:2414405-2424781 GCA_006491835.1 Architeuthis dux | reverse complement strand
TATTGTTATCTTTATAAAGTATTGAAAGGCAGGAAAAGATAAACGCTTTTTTATTCGTTTGCACTTGGGATTATATTTTTTTAATTCAGGAAAACGCTGTGCATTATTGATAGTTTGGGTATTTTTATGTCATTTGTCACTCAGCGTCTCGTTAGCAAATAAAAGTTATACCAACGCAAATAGAGTGTTGAAACTGTTAAACTCGAAGTTCTTTATCAATAACGTCTGAGTTTAGCTAAAGCAATAACATGGATCATGTTCCCAAAACCCATACCCTAGCACACACGCAATAAATCAGACCCATTTAAAAACAAAGAAGACAGTCACTATCTAAACACCCCATCGTTACCCACTTCAAAACCCATACACTGACCCTTTCAAATAAATAACTCCCCATTTAATAAACCAGGTCACCTGGCATATACAAAGCACACCTCGTTTCATTCACACCACACCACATGGATGAATTCACGACTCTGCTATGTTCAAATTTCTTCTGATGACGTCGTTTGCTGCGACGAAATGCATAAAGATGTATCTTCATGATAATAAACATGTTTGAGACGTAATACGCTTTTCTCAATCTTTCTTTTCCACATTGTCTAACCATATCCACCATTCTGTCGGATTCCCTCACACCAAGCAACAAACATATATATATGCAGTCTATAAGGTTGTAAAAATTCAATTAAAAACATTATTTCTTTTAAATGGCGCTTATCGCGTTTTGCAATCACACTCTTCATATATACCGTTTTGTTCCATTATTTTCTACCACTTTTCAAACAACTTCACAATTCCACACCCCTAGAACCTTTAATCTTTCTGATCAAAGAACTTCTCTAGGTGCCTTTTGCAATCTTCCATGGAATGTGAATTTATTTTTTAATTAAAAGAATTCTGTAAAGACCGGAACAAATAGTAATCTGAAGGTGCAATAAATCCTGAATACGGCGGGTGAGTGAAAACTTCCCAGCCAACCTGTAATAGTTTTCCTGGTCACCAGATAAATATGAGGTCTAGCGTTATCCTGATAGAATATTAAGCCCCTTTTTAAAAAGATTAATTCCGGACGAATCGGTGATTGCTGCCTTATTGGTCTTATTGGGAGTAGTACTTGTTCGAATCAATCATGTGGTTTTCCAGAAGGATCTCATAATAGAGAATCCAATCCAAACATTCACACAGAATCACCTTCTTTAGATCAAAACCAGCCTTTGGTACGGTTAGTGGTTGTTCATTTCACTTGCCCCACATTGTTGTAAAGTATCCAGTTTTCATCGCCCGTCGCAATTTGTTTCAAATTCGGAAGATTTTCGTTATGTGGAAGCTACACATCAAAGTGACTAACATCAAGCCGATGCAAATGATTTTTTTTAAATATGTTTAGTATGTTGGCTATTTCTTAGTCGTATAACGTTGATTATTCTCAAGTAATATCTTGATTTGATCGCTATCAACTTCAAGTAGTCTACCCACCGTGAGGCATTCAGCGAGAAATCTCCAGCTCGGAACTTCGCAAACCACTTTTAACACGTTTCAACATTCACAGAACCTTCTCCATAAACTCTTGTTTTGCGTTTGAGACGTATTTTTACCTTTCTTAAAACAAAAAGCATAAAATGCTGAAAACGTTGCTTATTTTCTTCCATCTTCAATTTTAGAATCAATTAACAAAACAAAAATACGCCAAATTCTGCAATTAAATAAAATGCAAACTGATATGATAGTTTTTACGATATAATAAAAAGCAATATTTACGAATGAAGTTAAAACTAAACGCTTCTAATGCTATCTAAAAACAAACACAGAATGAACTTCTTGGCCAATCTAGTATATATTTATTTAAAATCTTGATTTCATATATTAGAGTGGACACTGAGTGTTTAATATATATTTATTGCAAATTTACGAAATCAGACCCTTGAAAAGAGAAAGTATAGTGATGTGGGCAGTCAGGATGTTGAAAATGGCCTAAACAGCCGTAACATGCACATCAGAAGGCATACACCAATACACAAGCCGGAACTACGTTCATAAAAAAAAACTTTTTAAAAAGATTTTGATGTTTTAGAATTTTAATAATGGACCTTATAAAAACGTCCAGAACACTGAAATTGAAAAAATATTTTTCATTTTCATAGTTTATTGCAGGCATGGGCAACCCTTTTCTAGCAGCGGGCCATATCAGATATTGCTAATCATAAACCGGGCCACAGATTCACAAATTCACCGGTAGAATAATTTTTAGAATGTTAGGACCCTTTTTGCTACAACATAGCTTGCATGCACCATTTCGCTGAGCTCTGTTTGCCTTTTAGAAAAAAGCGTATTTAGGCTACCGATCTGTTTCTTTAGTGTTTCAATTCTAAGCTTTCTGATATCTCCTTTAAATTTATCAAACCCTTTTTTACTTCAACAAAGAAGTAATCATTTGTCCACTAATCCTGGAATTTTACTCATTTCTTCAAAAAAGGTTCCCCTTTGAAATTTAATAAAACGTTATTTTCCTCATGGAATTAAGCGTGCCATTCAGAAAGTCAAAAGGGCCGCATGTGGCCCGCGGGCCGCAGTTTGCCCATGGCTGGTTTATTGTATAATAATCCGACGTAATTATTCCAAGAAATGCTTCCTAACGCACATTTCTTACATTAACGTCGAAATGGAAAACAGGGGAAGTTTTCGTTTGATGTAGAAACTCGTTTTTGTTCAAAATGACACTCGACACGATCACAATGCACTTACAATTCACAAAGTCTAATATTATTTTAGTTTTATGCAATTTTCTTTATAAACAATTCTGTATGCACGTCGTTCTGCTTTTTTATGTGTTTTTTATAACCTAATATACATTTGGCTTTCTTGTTAGCATTGCAGGATGTCTTTATTTTTATACATAATCGTTGTCTTCACCTGCCTAAATGGCCGTCAACAACACAGACACTCCTGCAACAGCCTTTTTGTGGGCGTTTTTATTAATGCTTGCAGTCACGATTCGAATCAATTAATCCGGGAAAAACTGTAATAGCACAACGTAAATGCATGCGTTGATTAACTATTGGTAGACTTCTTCTTCTGGTCTAATCGGAAGCCTAAAGCAGCTATTAGATGAAAGAAACGGGTTTTTGTTTTCTTAATTCTCTAAAAATTCGTAGTTTCTGTTTTTCGTTATCTTATTGGAAATGTGTACGAAATTTTATCCTTTCAGCTTGCGCATGATTAAATTTAGAGAAGGAAATGTTAATTTGAAAACAAGATAATTCTCATTAACAAAAGCTATAAAGATTGAATGAACAGTCGTACAAAAAGGATGAAAGTAACCCCGAAAAGTATGCTCGCAAGTAATCAATAATAGATTAATAAATGATAAATGAGATCAGTTATGTTATTATTTAGATGTTTATGATTTTGGTGATTTTGGTAGTTTTATAGACAAAAAAGATCAAATACCTCCCGTGCATTAGATTGCATATATACGAGGTCTGCTCGGAAACTTTCCAGACATTTTGAATATCCCAAGAACCGGTAGCGAAGCCTTGATGTAACTTGGAAACCAATCGGAGGGGACCTTACTTCGCATGCGTGAGCAGACCCCCTCCCCCCGTTGGGTTACTTAGTGAGACACCATTGAGTGAGCTTGTGTACAATATGACCGTCGCATTCGCAATAACCCAGCCTGCCCATCCTTCACGTTTCATGCAGGATTTGGGGCAAAACATCACATCGCCCAGGTCTTTCGGCAACCCATGGTCAGATTTGGCTCACTGTGATTTCTTGCTTTTCCGAAAGAGATATCAGACCGTGGATGCGATTAAGGAGAACGCGATGAGACATCTGGTGGCGATCCCGAAAGAGAACTTTCGCAGACTGTTTTGAAAAGTAGAAGAGACGGTGAGATAAGGGGAGTACTTTGACTGGGACTAAGGCGCCAATTCCCTAGGTAGGCTATTTTCTCATTACTATTAAATGTCTGGATACTTTCTGGACAGATCCCATAAAAACCAGCTGAACTAAGAAGTAGCTTTTTTTGTTCCATATTGTTTTTTTCTCCACCCAGGGAATTAATCGGCTTTCATTTCTGTTATCCTTACACACTTTATCTATTATTTTTTTCAAAAATGTCTCAAATGGAAAACAAAATAGAGCTTGCGCTTTGCCGATGTTTGTTTTATATCGAATCCGTTTATTTCCAAACCAGTTCGATACCTGGGATACTGTGATGCCACATCTTCTGGCAAGTTCCTCTTTAGCTTCCTAAGGATTACTCAGATGGGAATAGAAATATTCATTTAGATTTGTTGTGGCTTCTTTTTCGTCTGGCGTCTCAAGATATGGATCGTAAAATCATAACTGCTTCACATGTGCTCTGCTTTAACTGCATTTCTATCGCTGCAAATTCTTTACGAATTATGCTAACCATGCGTTCTATTTCTTTAGGTGGAATTGGAAGGGTTCGACCCTGCTCCCGAAGTAAGTTTACTACATGATTGGTGAACTCGTATTTTTCAAGTTCTGAGTGGTAGATCTGGATAGAGTTTATGAGCCGAATTTATCTGATGCAAAGCCCAGGCCTATAGGACGTCATTCGTAGCACAGTTGACCTAGCAGTCAAATGATGGGTTTGATCTCCAATGGGTGCCCCACTAGTGTGGTCTTGAACTTAGTAAATATCTATATGTCGCTTACAGTAGAATGATTATTAGTAAGATCGTCTTGCAGACCAATTGGTAAGTGTTGTGAGTTCGATCCTTACTGGTTGCATCTCTTCTGTTGCCTTTGACAGATTAAACTAAGCATTATTAATTTTTGAGTCGTTAGAAACCGTCAACCAAAACTGTCACCAAAACTGTCAACATGGGTTTCTTCAGTTTTTAGGTGGGTCTAGCTGGCTGGCTGGCTGGCTATGTATGTATCATGCGTACAGGTTGCACCAATGGAGCTAGAGTGCTGAACATTTAAATATTTACTCCTTATTATGTCTAGAAAAATGTTTGTGGGTTTTTTTTCAATTCCATCCCTAAATAATATAAAATATAATATGAAAATAGTCAGTGTAAGCAAAAATCTTATGTTGAGCAATTTTTTCCAGTGACAAAACTATGTGCGCACTTTTCGATTCGATAAAGTGAATCAATATATTAAGAAACTCTACAGAATTTGAAATCATTAACTTTCTTTGTGCGCTGGTTCCAAAACGTGTGTGTTTGCGCGCACAGCTTAGAGGAAACAATGGTCCAAGCCCACATTTCAATCAACAAGGAACTGTATTCGGAGGTACAAGGATTAGTGTAAGAACGAGTTAATTCTACCTTCACTCGATTTACTTTAGGTTATTTCTAGTTTAATCTGCTTTTTAATCCAGCCTAGATTAAATCTGAAAGAAATGGTGGCAAGGATAATTTATAGCCTCGCCGGGAAGATTAGCTTGCGAGTCGACCGATAAAAGAACCAAGCGTTCGGGCATGTGAGCTTAGAGATGTTTGAATGTTGCCAAAAAGTTTAGTTGCTAAGCCGCAGACAGTGACGTAATCATGAAAGGAGTGGAAAATGGTGTTCGGTCAGTTCAGCGTGTCTCTAACAAAAAGCAATTTTGTGATTCGGGTCTATTAAAAGATATTCATGATTAATTGGTTCGATGAGATTGGGTCTAAAAAGGAATGATTGGCGCCAAGTAACAAAACAGTTTAAGATGAAAGATAAAGAAAAGGGGATTTTTATTGACTAGGAGAGAATCAAAATGAAGAATACTGTGACCCACATCAACTCTTAAAATGATCGTTATAGATATTTACTAAGTTTAACTTATTCTTGCATAAGCTCACAGAAATGAGACACCAGTGAGGATCAAATTCACTACACAATGGTCTGTATTACAAGACTACTTTGCGAACCATGGCTCTAAGCTAGACTCCTAAAATAGCAGTTTTAGTAATGATAATAACAACAAAATTAATAATAATAACAACAGGTATGGTTAGTCACTCAATAGAAACCGTCACGTGACGAATGTCTTTTGGCTGGATGTTGGGGGTGATCTATTAAAAAATTTGAAAAAGGGTTAATTAATGAATAACTATTGTTGGCCTGTGAACAATAAAAAAAAAGTTTCGTATTTTCAAAAGACAAGTGTGAACGCCACCGGGCACAAACTAAGGGATTAATTTAGCATAAGCTTACATTGTAAATTGACCTCACCCCATAAAACCTATTGTTGGGGAGGGGTCAAAAATCAAAAACGTTTTTTCTAGACATAATAAGTAGATGTTTAAATGTTCAGCCCTCTAGCTCCATTGATACATAGCCAGTCAGCCAGACCAACTGAAAAATAGAAGAAACCTATGTTGACAGTTTTGGTCGACGGTTTCTAATAATACCAGAACTTTACCTGGAAGCAGGGGAAGGTTTGGAGTATCAAGGTTAGGATGGTGCCTATAATAATAGGTGCGCTTGAATCAAGATTAAATGAGTTAGAAATTAGAGGGAGGGTTGAGACTATGCTGGAGCCCGCAAGAATACCGAGAACGGTGCTGGAGATTCGTGGAGACTTGCTGTCACATACTCTTCAGTGATGAATACTAGACTTCTGGTGTGAACAGGCAAAAGCATGAAGAAGAAAAAACACATACACCACCACATCATCAACAACAACAACAACAACAACAACAACAACAGTAGTAGTAGTAGTAGTAGTAGTAGTAGTAGTAGTAGTAGTAGTAGTAGTAGTAGTAGCAAACTTCATCATAAGTGAATGCAGCAAACTTGCCGAAAAGAAATATAAAAACAGGTACGACAGAGTAAGAATATACTGTTCCTGTGTTGCTATATCTGCAGTTATTTCTTTCCCATGGGCAACGCCGGGTATCCTTGCTGGTGTAGATAATAATAAGATTATCATTACTCTTATTTTAATATGCATACACGTATATCATTTAATTATAACTATATTTATCTATTTATTTTTTAGTAGTTGAAGCAGCAAAAATATTAAGATAAATAGTAGCTTAAAAATGAAAACAATTGTTAATAATGGTTAACAATATTTATATTATTACAATTTATAGCCATGCTATTTATATGGTACATTTGCAAATTGAAAAAGTTTTCGGAATTTTCGACGAGCTTTCCTAGTCAGAACAATGAGTTTCGCTATTTGCAGCTGAATACAAACGATGCAACAATAATGATCATATTAAGTAAGTTGCCAGTCATCGCTCATAAAGGCAATAGTGGAATAAACAGTTTAGAAAACACTTATTTCAACGCTTTCATTGAATGAATTTAACTATTCATCAACTGGTAAACATATCCGTTGTATGCGCTGTCCACGTTTTCAGTGCATAAGGCCAAATGTATCTAGGAGACGAGTCAACTGACATTTTGAAATATTGATTTAGCAGGAGCGTACTGACGCTCCTTAAAACGACTTTTAAATTATTCACAATTGAAACTAGAGATAATTATTTATCATTGGATAATACGACTGTAGATTTTTGCCGTGTCTAGTCTAAGATTTCCGTGACCGGATTTGTTAAGGTATCGTCCATGAAAGAACAGCTTCTGGGGTATGGGGGGGCGTGTTCAAGTCTTGTCGGAAGCTACTTATTTATTCTTACTTGACGCTACTTATTTTAACCGTTGGAGGGTATTCAATCTAAAAAGGTTCAGATAAAAATAAACGATAGTATAAACAAGCCTGGCTGCTGCAGAGTCAAACTCCACTCCTACATCTATTCCGAGTGAAGATGATTACTGCAACGTTTGCATTGTATATATAATAAATACAATATTATAACATACATTTCCGTAGATATGTAAGATTTCTAAGTTTGGCTCAGTCGGTAAGAGAGCCGCTTACCGATCACTCGGTCGTGATTTCAAATCACGATAGGGAAATGTTAATTTTATATATCGGTTTGGTTTAACATGACGGAATAGACAAACAGTGAAGAGTGTATTCCCCTTAGGTGAGGATTGTTCTTGTTGTTACAGGGGGAAAACAAAGTCAACTCCAGACTTAGACTGGAATTTGAAAACAATAATCAACATATGTTAACAGCAAGTGACTGAGTGACAGTACCAGGCTTGGAATAAACACGTAAACAACTTACTAAACTTGTCAACGCTAACATACTAAACTACTTACCTAACTAGTAGCTGTCTGGGTGTGTTCCGAAAACTATATTAAGCATTAGTGTCGACTATGTAGATCCAATACCCAGGCGATTAAACTTGATTTTGTTTCTTTCTGTTTTTTATCTCTAACACCTATGCGGTCGGTGAAGGGGCAACAGGTAGCCAACCAGGCGCTGTTAGGCCTGGTTGGAATGAGTGCAGCCAACTCAAAAAATATTTTCGCGCTAGTTTGACTGCCAAAATTGGCCAGAAATCACCCAAAAGGCGCTAAAAATGGTCAAATATCGCCAGAAAGTGGCCCAACACGGCCAAAATCTTTTAGGCGAAAACGCGCTAATTTAGCGCTTTTTGCACTGCCAAAACAAGAAACGCGCTAAATTGGCAACACTGGTTGGAATAACTAGTGTTTACGACTTGATTGTGATTTCAAATCACGGTAGGGAAATGTTAATTTTATATATCGGTTTGGTTTAACGTGACGGGATAGACAAACAGTGAAGAGTTTACTCCCCTAAATTGGGTGAGGATTGTTCTTCTTGTTACGGTAGATAAACAAAGTCAACTCCAGCCTCCGTCTTGGACTGGAGTTTGGCAAAAAGAAAAATGCAAACGAAAAATTAACAGCATATAATACAATTTGGTCGTCTTGTATATTTCACTTTTATCTAGAAAGCAAAAGAGTTTAGTAAATATTTCCAGAGTGAATATTGGTTCAATTGCTTGGAAAAGTTATATCTTCAGAAACAACACCCATTTTTATTATCCCCGTACTTGCTTTTTTTATTCAATCAATACATTTCGATCGATGCGGTGACCAGCCTTCCTCTGGTGTAAATTGTATCTGGTCATCTTTAAGAAGGAGCTCTGGACAATACTTCATCTAAGAACTTCAGACAACACTTACCCTCACTTCATTGACAAATACAATCTGAACATTATATGTATTATCTAGTTGCTCAGTTTGAAACAATACCACAAACATGGTCACCCAGCGAGAATCAAACACGCTACACTAGTTATGATCTGTACGACTAGCTAGCCAAACATTGCTTCTCGGTGAGGCGTTTTGAATGTTAGGCTGCTTCCAAGGAGGAAACGGGTTCGATCCCCGCACGACGCTCATTTCTTTATTTATTTACACGATTTAGGCCGCTCGTTTCGCAACCGAATCAAGTCGGTGCCGAGAAAATATATGTTCCTAACAAAAAAATGTCTTTATAATTATCATATTCTCTCGGATATAAATTATCTATTCACTGACTGATTTCTGTCACGGTTGACAATGGGTAAAACAGCTTTTTATTCTTAATACTGCCTGGCCAAACATCTCACTGACCAAGTAGGCCAACTATTTACGAAGCTTAGTATAGTGAGTTCGACCCACCGTGGTACCCTCACCGAGGATCAAACTCACTATACGAGATTGTAAATTATTAGGCCTACAACAGGCGCACTATAAATGATAGCATGGCACACGGCCACAAGTGGAAGGCACCCAGTGAGTATTAAACCCACTACAGTAGTAATGATCAGAGATACTAGCTTTCTAACTATTGCTCGACGGCGAGGAATCCCTGCTGAATTCAAATAAAGAATGAAGCAGGTCTTGATTTTGTCATGACTTTACTTCTTGTTTTCTTTCGATATTTACCAAGTGTGTCTTAATCTGGCCAAAGGCCAAAAGTTTGGATAAATCAGTGAGGATCGAACTCACTGTCTAACAGGATGCGAGACTAGCTTGCTAACCATTGTTTCTTGGCAAGACGTTCCTTTCTGGACGCTATATAATCACTGTCAGGTATTTATAAGTATATAATAAACATAGCTTAGTCTAGCACAAGACCACACGTTTGGAGCACAGAGTAATGATGATACTAACTACACTGCCAATTCTATGCGATGTTAGCTTGCTAAACACTACTCCACTGGTTCCTGTCAAGGCTAAGAATAGTGGTAACAGCATTTTTCAAAATGCTACTACATGGGCTGGTAAGGTTATTTACGGGAGGGTGTTTTTCCGCAAGTACTCACTCGCTCACTCTTTTCTCCGTCAAACATCGGGGTATGCCAGTGACGAGATACTTTGTCAAGGTATTCGGCTAAGAAACAGAGCGCAGAGGGGAGTGGGTTCATTAATTCCCCAATGGCGTTAATACGTAGTGAACATAAGAAACCTCAGCCGAAATTCGAACGCAGTTTGCTGATTTTGTTTTCCCTACTGTTAGTAGGGTACATATTATCTT
>VCCN01003057.1:2397140-2412333 GCA_006491835.1 Architeuthis dux | reverse complement strand
TAGTAGTAGTAGTAGTAGTAGTAGTAGTAGTAGTAGATGATACATTTCTCTTTCCTTCGAAACACATGACAAACATGATTTTCAATTTCTTCATAACTACTATGATTCAAATTCTTCCTGCGCGAGGCGGAACCACGACTATTTTTTCCCCTCCAAATCTATCGACTTTTCCCGTTCTCTTTGGCTTGAACTGGAAGCCTTACCCATTCCTGCTGCGACCCAATCGACATTAGCAATACGATGGGGAAATTACTTTGTTCAAATTTCCCCAACATTCTTTCACTCACTTTCCCGTCAAACGTGATCAAAAAGGTGTATAAATAACCCAGACAACAGTTGCCCACTTTCATTTCTAGGGAATCTTCTAACACCGCCGCCAACGTTTGGACTTGTGCTAGAGTCATTTACTCCTTACAGAAGAAGAGTTACAAATATCATTGCTTGAACGTGTGTGTGGATATCAAGTGTAAAACTCGAATGGATCTCTAATAATAGGATAATTGATATGTATATATCTATATAATCTAATTCATCGGGCAGTATGTTAAGAAGACAATGCTGAAAGCGAATTTGTTGTTAGAAATGAAATCTGTTTATTTAATCACATAAATGTGTCCCCATGTGTAATATTCTTTAAATTCTGAAGAAATCGACCCCTCGACGAAACATGTCAATAAAAATAAACAGATTCCATTTCTAACAACAAATTCGTTTTCCGCATTGAATCTTTAACACCATATCACCATCATCATCATCATCATCATCATCATCAGCCGTCATAAGTCCACTGCTGGACGAAGGCCTTTCCCATCTCCTTCCATGACAACCTATCTTGTGCTAATCTCTGCCAAGTTTTACCGGCAAACTTTTCTATCTCGTCCCTCCATCTTGTGTCTGGCCGTTTCCTACTTCTTTTACTATCCCATGGGCACCAATCTGTTAGTCTTTTCCCCCATCTATTGTCATCTCTTCTCGCTAGGTGACCGGCCCATCTCCACTTTTGTTGTTTAATTAGTTGTATAATGTCCTTTACACTAGTCTTTTCTCTGATCCATGTTGATCTTTTTCTATCTTTTAGCGTTATCCCTAGCATTGCTCTTTCCATGGCTCTTTGTGCTATTCTAAGTTGGTTTTCAGCTCGTTTGGTTAATTTCCAGGTTTCGCACCCGTAAGTCATGGCTGGTATTATGCAGCCGTTATATACTTTTCGTCTAGGCCAGGTAATAAAGCTAGAGAAAGACCATCACTGCGAAATAAAACGACGCATAACGATAGGTTGGAAAGCATTTGGTATAAATAGAGACACCATATATCTATATGTAAATACGTATATGTTTGTGTGAACATATATACATAAATGTATCTGTGTGAATATCTACTCTACTAATGAACAGTATTATTTTCTTGGTTTGCCGGACGTAACACTGGACTCTTCCACTTGCTCACTGTTTCAAACTACGCTCTATCCCCGGTAAACTAATTCAGTTTTTTTCTTCTATAAACAAAAACATCTCAATACAACAGTAGATCATATGAATAAAAACACAGATCAAGACAGAGGTCATATAGCAATGATCAGCAAGCTGGCCGTTGTTAGTGGGTTCGATCCACTTCAGATTTACCAGTATAGGTGGACTGATACCAATTCATGCTAACTTACTATACTTATATAATGAGCGTGTTTTTTTTTGTTTGCTTTTCGTAACACTTGACTCTCTCACTCAGGGGTAAAAACTTTTCTGATAAAAGAACCTCCTTTCCGCCTTTTGAAACTATGGACTCTTCAACTGAAACAAATTTGCTATTATTTTTCCTTAGAGACTTAGAATAGTTTCATAGAAATTCAAATATATCCGTCAGTTTTTTCACGGGTATTAAATAGTGTAGCATAAATATATGTGTGCGTAAATATATGTATACTTTGGTACATCTATAAGTATGTAGCCTAATGATGGAAAAAAACGTATTTATTTTAGACAACAAGTATTCCTTGTCAATGCACTTAATTCAGTGGTGAACATTAATCCTGTAGATCGAACATTAAGAGTAAGTTTGATTTATATGGTAACCAAGGAGAACGTTTGGTAACACTGGGGGTTATGATGCTGGTATTGCAAGCCATCAAGAGTAAGTTCGATTTACGTACGTTGCATCTTCATCTGCTTTGTTGTTCCCGAGACTGCAGGTGAAACTTACGAAACAGTGGAGGGGGGGTGAGAGAGAGAGAGAGAGAGGGGAGAGAGAGAGAGGGGGAGAGAGAGCAATGCACATCTGTTGGTGAAATGGACACCTGTTGTTGAAAGATGTATGCATGTTTAACCACTATCGTGGCGCCCACAATGTTGCGTGATTCGGACCCATTCGTTATGTTGTGATAAAGCCGTGGTTCTCTTTTCTGCATATCTTTGACTCTAGGTGCGCTAGAACCAAACTTCAAGAGCTGCTACTACGTGCCTAACGCTTCATAGCCTTATCTTCCACTCTCTGTCTGCTTCGTTCTTTCTTTCTCTTCTGACTGGCTGTTTCACTATGTTGCCTTCTTCCCTTCCCTCTCTCTGTTTGCCACCCATTAGCTTTTCTCTCTCCCTCTCTCTGCTACAATTCTGACCAGCGTGGTGTCTTGATAGCACGAAATATCTCCGACTGCAATAGGCTTAAGCCGTCTGCCTATTTATGATAAACTTGTCCACTTTGTCTTGTCCAACCTAATTCAGAATGATATCTTATATTTTCCAACTTAATATTTCCAAAGCCCCCTCGTCTCCTCTTATCGCCTCCTTAACATTCCAGAATCGAGTGCCTTATCTAAACCTCTGGCCATTCACGCAAACATATTCCCAACAGATAACATGTCACTCCCAGTACTTGGGGCGCACACCTTTAAATCCCATATACATGCAGAAAACACGCATGCACCTAGCTATACGCGCATATGCTAGGAAAATGGTTGTAACCGGACGATGTCAATAACAATAAGCTTTTTTTTCAAGGCCCTCTTATCTTGATTAAGGGAAATACGTAATTACCTCATCCCCCAAACAGACCCCAGGCTTGTAAAACAACAGGTACACAATCTCTTATCAGAAATTCCCAAAACTGACAAGCTCCGAAAACCGAACATTTTTCCATGGATGTCGTCTGACCACCAAATCTCGCGTTTAGCACCAAGCATGACCCACGCTCAACCAAAGTCACCTCAAAGGCCTTGTAGAGCTCAGTGGAAGTGATTATTTCGAGATGACCTTAGCTAAACCCACGACACGCAGTTGTGTCTCACTGCTCCTATTAGTCAGACGTGCCTCTGCTTCTCACGGGTAATTTGTTTATTTTTTTGTATTTTTTTACTTTGAAGAATGTGAAAATGTTAAAAAGAGCAGCAGATTTTCCTTTGGGTAACAGTAATAAATCATATGTCAATAATGATTTAAATATCGGTTCCATTCCCAAATCCGAAAGATTCCGGATTTCGAAAAGTGTCCGTTCCCAAGAGTTACGGATAAGAGATTATGTACCTGTATATGTAAGAAATTGAGAAGACGATAGAGGAATCGCTAAAAGATGACACGTGGCCAAAATTCCAAACAGATTATCGCAGTGTTCAGTCAGGAATCCAACTAAATCTTTGCACGATTGGTGTGTGTGCAAGCGTCTAAGCGTGCGTTGGAAAAGTTTCTCGTAGTAGGAGCAATCAAATCGATTTTGATGATCGAAAATTTCTCTGTATGAAGTATTTTGCTGTAAGCGATAACTGCACTGTGTTGCAATAGTATTTGAAACGAACAACCAAAACTGTCAACATAGATCTCTTCTGTTTCCAAGCTGGTCTGGCTGGCTGGCTGTCAATGTACGTACAGTATCGCCCATAAATAAGTACACCCCATCCCACTTTTTAATAGAAAGTTAATTGTCTTCTAAACCAAATATAGCAGGATTTTATTATTTCTAGTGAAAAGTAAACTATGCTGCACATATGCATCGAAGCGAACCCAGGTGTTAATTTCATAAAGGCTTAACGGTATACCTATCGATTTATGTATGTAGATACGGTATCGCCCATAAATAAGTGCACCCCTACCACCTTTTAATAGAAAGTTGTGTACTTATTTATGGTCGATACTGTATGCATGTATCACGCGTACAGACCGCACCAATGGAGCTAGATGGCTGAAAATGTCAACATCTACTCCTTATTATGTCTAGAAACACGTTTTACTGAAGCGAGTAATGGAAATATGAGACTAACGAGTCACAGTCGTCAACAAAGTCCTACCAACTAGAAAGAACATGGCATAAGTGTGATATGTGAAGACGCTGAGAGGAGGGCTGGATACTTGAGGAGGCTTGATGCCACTCAGTTTCCAGCGATGAACACCAGACATATGGTGTGAACATGCAGCAGCAGCAGCAACAACAATAACAATAATAATAATAATAATAATAATAATGATGATGATGATGAAATTGAGGGAGTAGAGTGATTATGATCTCTCTCTCTCTCTCTCTCTCTCTCTCTCTCTCTCTCTCTCTCTCTCTCTCGATAGCGCGCGCGCCATCTCTCGCTATGAAAACTCGAGGGTACAAAAAATAATAATAATCACAGCAAAAGTTGGAAATCCGAGGAAAAACTGACATCATCCAAACGATAATATTACTAAAACTAGCAAGAATACTGAGGAGGGTGCTGAAGTATTAAGGTGACTCGCTCTCACTCAGTGGTAGAAATGGGGCGTAATGGGGCGTAGTGTGTACCTACTTCTTAATTTCAGTGTAGGTTATATGGTCCCAAAAACGGCCCCGAAATTGACCATATATATTTTTGTAATTCCCCACGGGGGCTTACAGTGGCCTTCGTTCATCCCCGATGGTCCCCTCTGTGATCCCCGAGCATAAATCCTAGGTACAGCCTACCAAGTTCCCAAAACTCATTTCCATCACCACTGTAACTTAATCCCCAGCGAAAAGCGTTTCGCGCTAGATTAAGCGCGTTTCTTGTTTTGGCTGTGCAAAAAGCGCTAAATTAGCGCGTTTCACCTAAAACATTTTTGCCGTTTTGGGCCATTTTCTGGCTATTTCTGACAATTTCTAGCGTCCTTTTGGTGGTTTTTGGCCATTTTTAGCAATTTAGCGCATTTTTAGCGCTTTTTGGCAGTCAAACTAGCGCGAAAATATTTTTTGAGTTGGCAACACTGGCCACCAGATACTACTCGTGTGAAAATTAATGTAACAAATCTGGCTGCTGCAGGGTCAAAATACACTACTTCTATTCCGATTGAAGATGAATACTGCAACTTTTGTATTGTATATATAATAAATGAAAAATTATAAAAAATATATTATTTATTAGAATGGAATAAGCCCGTGCGTATTTGTAACATAAATAATCGTAGATGTGTAAGACTTATCAGTTTGGCTCAGTCGGTAAGAGAGCCGCCTACCGATCACTTAGTCGTGATTACAAATGACGGTATGGAAATGTTAATTTTATATATCGGTTTTGTTTAACGTGTCGGGACAGAAAAACAGTGAAGAGTTTACTCCCCTGAATTAGGTGAGGATTGTTCTTGTTGTTACGGGGGGGCGGGTGGACAAAATCAACTCCAGACTTAGACTGGAGTTTGAAAACAATAATCAACGTATGTTAACTGCAAGTGACTTGGTGACAGGCTTGGAATAAACAGGTAATCAACTGCAAAACAACTTACTAAACTTGTCAACGCTAACATATTAAACAACTTACCTAACTAGTAGTTGTCCGGATGTGTGCCGAAAACCATATTTGCATTAGTGTCGACTGTGTAGATCCAATACCCAGGCGGTTAAACTTGGATTTTCTTTCTTTCAGGGTTTTTTTTTTATATCTCTAACACTAACTCTATGCGGTCGGTGAAGAGACAACAGGTAGCCAACCAGGCGCTGTCAGGCCTGGTTTGAATAACTAGTGTTTACGACGTGTACACACGTTGTCTCTATAGCTACTGATCACCCACACTGTTTGTATTGTGAAACCACAAGCCGCGGTGGGTACTAACTAGCTAACGGGGGAAGCAATGAAGCACGAATCAGAGGAGTGGAAGATTTCAGAAATAAGAACTTTTGAGGTGATAGAAGCACAGGTATACCTTGATTTAGGGCGGTTATTTCGTTCCAAAATTGTCTGTGCTGTATAAAACCGCACCATTCAAGTCTTATTATAATTTAATATGTGTGGGTTTTTTTTTTCAACTTATACTTAGTTATATTAATTTGTACAGTAATACATTAACCGTAATACATCAAAACCCGCACTAATCAAGATATTCCTGTATTGAATAATACGAATGAAATCAAATGATGGATAATTTTATATCCAATCGACAGAATATGATAAGTATAATGACATTTATTAGTGAGAGCCTATATTTGCCCGGTGCCGGTGTGAGCGACTGCTAAACGAGCGGCCTAAATCGTAAATGAGAATAAAGAAACGAACTTCGTGCGGGTATCGAACCCGCGTCCACCTTGGAAGCCAATGTCATTATAATTATCAGTAATACGAATGTATAATTGTCCACCGTTACTACGAATGTATAACTCATTCGAGAAGTCGCGTCGCCTTTAGGTAATGGTTAGCGAGGTAGTCTAACAGACCGTTCTTACTGTGTGTAGTGAATTCGATCCTCATTGTGTGCTTCACACGTTTCGACTTGTACCAGACTAAGTTAAATTTAATAAATACAGGTTCTGCCACAACCACTATCCGAAAGTAGAGCGTTCCTATAAAAGCTTTCGTAAACCGAAATGGCGTAAAGCGAAGAAGCAACTTCCATTAATTTATATGGGAAACATTTTTGAGCGTTCCCAGATCCGAAAATTGATAATGATTGTATGTTACGCCGAGTCGTCGGTAGTTGTGGTGTTGGCAGGTAGAGGAGACTGGGCTGTAGGAGAACGGGGAAATGGGTGCGCGCTGCGTCTGTAACAGTTCGCTGCAAAACAAAAGCTGGACGCTGTTTTTGCTTTCAGACCTTTTTTTCTTCGTAAAAGCGAAAAAGGCGGAAAGTGAACTTTCGAATAGCGGGGAGTGCCTTTACTATAACTCTTTTTGGAAATGTTTGCGAATTAAGCTCAGTGGTTAGAACAGCGGGCCAACAGATGTAAGGTTTGAAATGCAACCATGTTAGGTTCGCCAAAATTAGGATAAACTAAAGAAAATAGATATGAGCAATACCAGACTATACACCCTTCCTCGTAACCGTCAGTCTACATATGCTCACAGCTCTGGTGATTACTGAAATACGATGCAAAACCATGTCCTATTTGTAGGCTTGGTTCTATGGTGAGAGCAGCAAATTGACATAGGCGAGGCCTAGGGATGAATCCTCTAGGCAAGGTTCGTTATCAGAAACAAAGCCGGTCCAAGGCATAAGCGAACTAAGCGGCTGCTTAGGGCCACCGGAGAAGCCCACAAGAAGCGGTGGGGGAGACCTAAAATCAAATTGTGCTTAGGGCCCTATAAAGGCTTGGACCGGTCCAGATCAGAAAACAAATATAAAAGAAAGGGAACGTTCTTGAGGCAGACATTTTAGTATTTTTTACATTTAACCATACTCTGAAATTCGCGTACCTTTGCATGTGATAGAGAGACAGGTGAAGAAAGAGGAAAGTATATTAACTCAGAAATAACCGACTAGTGCACGAAGGGTTTGATTCCACTTAGTATTGGGTATTTCAAAAGTGGAAACCAAATTTACATGAACATGTTAATTCAAATTATTTACAAGAACATGTTAATTCTTAGCTGAAAGAGAAAACCAAATGAAATTTAGACACTACAATTAGACTCACTTTGAAAATAATGGTTTCCCTCACTCGGGCCTGTGAAGAAATTGTTGCAGCCACCATTTATTCCAGTTTCTACCATAAGTACAAGACACAGACTCACTACAGGAATAATAGTTAATAATCTTGTTAATTGTTGTTCCAAGGAATCTATTTACTAAGCTTAGCTTAATTCGGCATAAAGCCACAACTGCGGAGCATCCAATAAGGATCGAACTCACTACAGTACTAATGGTCTTTGAGACTAGCTTGTTAACCATCGCTATCCATCATATATAACCATCCTAGGTATACAGGATGGATAAAAAGAAACTCCCTATTTGAAATTGGTAATAACTTTATTATTTATTGGTTGATTGTAGTCAAACTAGCTTTAATTTGGACCATACAATAGTAGAATTCTACCACTCTAAGGACCAAAATAAATTTGTTTCACGAAAATAGAGCAATATTTACAAAAGTTAATTCTCACCCACCCTGTAATATAGGCATTTACTAAGCTTGTCAGTCTGGCAAAAGGTCAAAGCTGTGGGATACGCAGTAAGGATCGAAATCACGTAAATAATAATAGTGTGCAAAACTGGTTTGCTAACCATTGTGCCACGGTGAGATGTTATTTACTAAGCTTACCTCAGTTTATCACAAAGCAACAAATGTGGGTCACCTAGTGAGGATTGAACTTACTATAGTTGTCATTGTCAGCAAGACTAGCTTGCTAACCACATTCTTGTACAAATTTGGTCTTGTGCCCTACTAAGCTAATCTTGGTAACTATCGTGACTACAATAGCTGTGCACCTAATGAGGCTCGAACTCGTTTCACAAGTAAATGGCCTGCAGGGTGAACTTGATAACTGTGGCTCTGCAGCAGGAAATCACTGTGTTATTTTATTTTTGTTATTTATTTACTTTATTTTTTAAACTGCGACGAAAGTCGACAGTTCTATGAATGCCAAAAGGTTTTTCGTTCAGACTAAATTTGAATATGTTATTATCGTTCATAAGAAAGGAAGGATAGAAGGAGTGTTTTACGTCACACTACGCCATATAATTCTTTTTTTAAATCAAGTCTCGAAATGAAAAAAATGTGACGTAAGAAAAAGCATTCGTAATTTAAGAAATTAAAAGATTTTTTTTAACATCTCATATTGTAAGCATAAAGTTGTGACCTATAACTTATGGGGGACACAAATAGATACAGACTTCTGGGATACAAACGAAAATGTAGCAAGTCTCGAGAAAACCAGTCAGTGTGTTGTATAGTGGGGTGTCCTGGACTTGGATAGAAAGGAAACTCGAAGACTTGCTTATAAAAATATCTGGACATATTTTTATTACACAACATACATCTTTGTCGGCCGGAGAGTGAAGAGTTGGAGAGAGATGATAAGGAGAACCGCCAGGCTGGCCCCAACAGGGACAGCGGACTTGTGCCTTTCGGATCCGCTGATGTCTGCGTCTTCTTTGAGTGTCGAGATTTCTGTCCGCTCCAGGGATCGCAGTCTTCTGCGTTATAGGTATCTCTAAGGCCTACGTGGTGTGAATCACGGTGTCAATCACCGGTTCCCATTTCCTGTTTTGAACACTGACAATATTTAGACAATATACCTATTTCCTGAGGTGACCGAGTTCACTTACATTTCCGCCCAGGTGTCCGGATACACATATCATAACAAGTGTCCCTTTTCAGAGAGTCTTTTAAAAAAAATATCTTAACAGCTTTACATTATTCTTTTTTTTCCCAATCAATTGGAAACAAATAGTTTTATTACAGAAACAAATGTTGCCAAACGCTATCAAAAATTGTGTAAACAACGTCGCAGGTTTTGAAGAGAGTCTGTTCTTTTTCTTGTTCAGAAAACCAACATTGACATAAGGAAATATTCTGGAGTAGTTAAAGAGGAAGCCCTCACTCTCGCCGGTCCGCCAGACCCACACGATCACCAATGCACAACAGCGGTTGCTTTGTGTGCAAAGTAAATACAAATCGAAATAGAAAAGCTCGTTTGTTTCTGCCACCGTCAAAGACATTTTATTTGAAATTTATGTTGGAGCCGACACAGTTACCATCTCAGATGGTTCCGTCTTTGGTTGCAGTGTCTAATAAATGTTTCAAATGTCAGTTTATCTGACGCTTGGTGCTTTTTTATTATGAAAGATCGATTTCGGTCTACTGACAAACTCCGAGACTACAGAGGGAAACATAAAGGATGAAAGTAACTCCGAGAAATATGCTTGTTCGTAATCAGTATTTGATTAACAAACCAGGATTGTGCTTGATTTTTATAAATATTTCAGTGTTTTTTCTCATCATCCTCATAACATTATACATGAAGATGATTTTTGTTGCGTATTTGTTGGAATGTGTACATGTAAATAATAAGAAATAAATAGAACTAGCATTCCAAGGGAAATTATGAATCACCGCCACCAATTCTGTGTTGGGGATGATCAATTAAAAAGTTGGGCTGCGTCTGAATGTCTGAATTTTCAAAAATCGAGCGGGCACAAACTAGTGACAAATTTAGCATAAGCTTACATCGGAAATTGAACCCCCATCTAAAACCCTATTTTAGAGGGGAATTTAAAAATATAAAAAAAGAAGCATTTTCCCTACTCATTGAGGTGAGTGTGTGTACACAATTTCAAGTTTCTACTATGAACGGTTAGGGCTGGGCGTAGTCCGGATACATAGATAGATACATAGATACATATAAATGTGCGAACACATGAATAACCTAAACCTTTGGTAGCGGTGATTAATAAAATGGAATGAAGGGTACAGTAAAGATGGTAGATCAGATTTTAAGGTCATTTTATACCGTGTATGTTTGCTTCATTTCTCTTCTTACAGCGCATGTGAAGAAAGGTAAAGAAAAAAAGAAAAGAAAACAGAGAAAGTCTGAGGCCTGAATAGAAATGAGAGAGAGAAAGAATGTCTAAGGCCTGAATTGAAAGAAAGAAAGAAAGAAAGAAAGAAAGAAAGTCAAAATAAACGAAAACAAATAGAAACAAAAAGAGAGAAATATACGTAAGTATATCAGCCTTGTGACAAATAGTTACGTATTTCTCATCCGTGACTTCGAATGCTGGTTTTCTAAGCAGACTGGCTTTCTACTCTTGGAAGATCGGCGTAACATTATCTTACCCTCCATAATGCCCCATCTGGCCTTGTGCCATACAGAGCTAAGCTTAATGAGTATCGAAAGTGAAAGAAAAAAGTCTGGAGCTTAAATAGAAAGAAAGAAAGGACGTTTGATGCCTAAATAAAAAGAAAGAAAGGAGGGAAGAATGATGTTTGAGGCCTAAATAGATACAAAGAAAAAAGAAAGAGAAAAAGAAAGAAAGGAAGGAAGAGAAAGACAGTCTTAGGCTTAAATAAGAATGAAAGGACGTTTGAAGCCTAATAGATACAAAGAAAAAAGAAAGAGTATAATGAAAGAAAGAAAGAAAGAAAGGAAGAGAAAGAAAAGAAGAGACCTAAATAAGAAAGAAAGAAAGAAATAATGAAAGGACGTTTGAAGCCTAAATCGATACAAAGAAAAAAAAAGAGAAGAATGAAAGAAAGAAAGGGGAAAGAAGAGAAAGAAAGTCTGAGCACTAAATAAAAAGAAAGAAAGATAAGTCAACGAAGAAGAGAATTGAAAGAGTGACGTTGACTGTACTTCTTTTCTACTCAATTGCATTTATTTTCTAACGAAAAATATTGATTATGATTTGGGAATAATTATCCGAAAAAATCATGAATGATTTTTTAAAGATACTGGGCATTTCATTTTACAATATACTCATTGATTAATAACTATCGGAAACAATTTGCTTAGTGAAAAAATCAATCAGTCTATCAATACAATTTTGATATTCGTTTCATCTTAAGTGTAACATGTGTTCGCCTTCATTGTTAGAAACTGTCACCCAAAACTGTCAGCAAAACTGTCTACATGTTCCTTCAGTTTTTAATCTGGTCTGGCTGACTGGCTATGTATTGCGCACAGGCCGCACCAATGGAATTAGAGGGCTAAAGATGTAAACATTTACTCCTTATTATGTCTAGAAGAACCGGGTCTTTTGGAATTTTAAAAGACCAAAAAACCCGGTTTTTCTAGACACAATAAGGAGTAAATGTTTACATCTTTAGCCCTCTAATTCCATTGGTGCGTTTATTTTGCAATGTAAATTTATCATTGATTGGTATCTTAGCTTATGTCCGGCAACATTCACGCTTGTTTTTTGTTTTGTTTTTTAAATTCAGACCTTTTTTAGTGATCACTGTCCAACAAAGGGCGAGTAAAGTAACCTATTCATTTATCACCCCAAACCTGGCATGCAGCCAAAATATGTTTCTATTGAGTGACTAACCAGACCTGTCTCTATATTAACTGCCAGAGCACAATATTATCTAATCGATTGAGAAATCGATTGATTGGTCCTTTAGTAACATTTCAATAGCGATAGTCATCAGATTCTTTAGTTAGTGGACGATTTTTACCTTCTACCGAGTTTGAATCAATTTCATATTTATTTTTATATGCAGACGTGTGGTTATTTTTCGAAAGACTACAGGGCACTAATCAGTTAGGCAGAGAGATGTGAATTTCGAATTTTGAAACCTGGCTTTTCTCTTCATTTGGGATTGAACACTGAATGCTGGCACCGGAGAAGAGAGAATGCTCTCACTGGAAAAAAGGGGGGGGGGAATCCTCTGTAGCGGACACACATTACGTTTTCTTTGCTTTGAATATAAAGTCTGTACCCAAACAAAAGTGTCGCAGCTTACAAAAGTATTTGAATTTCGACATTCATCTATTATAACCGATCAAAAAGAAATATGACTAGCTTATTAACGGACATCACATCGAAGTCCATTCTAGGAGGAGAGCTACCCTCGAGAGTATAAATAGTCAGATCCCCGGTATTCGGTTAGTCTTCTTAAGAGACGACACACATGTATTTTAACTGGTTCACTCATATTTCCGATACCATTTTCAATTTGTTGGTTCGCCTTCATTCGAGAAGATTACATGTACTGATGTACATATGTAAATAGCGTTTCTGTATTGCGTTTCGTTTCAACTCACCAGTTCCAGGTTTTGGGTGTACTGTATTTGCATAAGAGAAGTATTGAGTGGTTAAAAGCGTTGTCTTACCAAATGGGAACGCGTATTCTTCACAAATGGCGACGAGGAGATCGGAGATCCAAAAGTTAAACGTTCTTACACGGTAATCGCCAAATCCTTTTATTTTGGGTATAATTACCCAGGCATTCGTCTCTAATGATTGAAAGATACCGTATTTCCCGGCATATAAGACGCACCTCAATTTCTGCAGGCATATTCTCGAAAGAATAAAATAAAACCCCCTCCTTTCCCCTGATCGTCATAGTCCTCCACACTATCGGGTTATTCTAATGTTCTTATCTATTCAAATCTATATTAACCCACTCACGGTGGCTGGCTGTTTACATTATTTGCATAGCGCAGTAACGTTAGTAAACAACTGATAAAGCGTTCGCTTAACGAGACAAAAAGCACGTCTTATATGCCGGGAAATACGGTACCCGAAATTTTCTTGTTTCCTCTTCGAGTTGGTAAATTTGATACAAAATAGACATGACAGCATTAGTTAGGGCAGCGGACAAATTTAATCTTTCAAGGAAGGAAGCATTCCCAAATTATCTGGAACGCCTGATATTTTATTGGTTTGGTTGGTGCCGAAACTCATAAACTTATTTGTGATTTGAGCACGCCCAACAGGCCTAACGACAAAACCTTCGAAGAAATTTCGTTATTAGTAAACCAACATCTGAACCCTGAATAGGAAAGAAACAGAATCTGTGTCTGAATACATGGCTCAGTTAAGGCAACGTTGTAGGAATTGCAGATACGGAGACATTCTCAATGACATGTTAAGAGATCGTTTGGTTTGTGGCATCAACGAGGCAAACATTCAAATTATTTTCTGAGGGAAACACACTCATGTTGGAAAAGGCCTTACAGATTGCCTTGGGCGTGGAAGTGGCCACAAATAATACAGAAAGTTTCCATTCAGCAACAAACCCCATCTCTATATTAAAAGTTGACAGTAAGGTTCAGTTGTTTCCGTTATGGTTCCAAACACAACCCAGAACATTGCCAATTCAAACCACAAGAATGCTTCTTTTATTGCAATGTTGGTCACACTGCAAGAATGTGCAGAAAGAGGAAAGCAGCAACTACGAAGGAGGATAAGGATAAGTCAGTGGGTGCAAAACATGAAACTCGAGCGTTAGAATTGGAAGGGAAGGGGTATAAGGGGGTCAAGTCAAAGGCTGGATGACGTGACGGTAAGTCAAGTAATTCGGGGGAGAGGAATCATCAGAGATGTCAATGGACATGTATACAGTTAATCAATGTGGGGTGAAACGGGAAAGGCCACTGTTAAATGACAAAACAGTACGTATGATGGTAAACACGGGAGCTTCTCTGACTGTCGTCGGTAACCGTTTGTTTAAGGAAAGATTTGGTGGCGTGAAACTAGAAAGCACTAATATCAGTTGAAAACATTTTCAGGAGAATATGTCAAGCCAGTGGGAGTCGCTGAGGTGAAAGTAAGTTACGGTGGACCACGAAAAAGGTTACCTGTTGTAGTGACTCCGGATTATTCGGTCGAAATTGGTTAAAAGAAATTCCTATCGACTGGAAGAGTATATTTGACGTGAAAAGGGTTCATGAGAGCTTTCCTGGGGTATTATCAGTTCTATTGCAGAAACACAAGCAAGTGTTTGAAGAGGTGCATATTGAGAATGGGTAGAGGTGCATATTGAGTTGAAGTAGGATGCTCGACCTCGCTTCGTCAAAGCGCGTCCAGTACCCTACGCCTTGAAAAGGAAGGTTGAAGCAGAATTGGAAAGGTTGGTCGGACAAGGCATATATAAACCAGTGCAGTATTCCAGGTGGGCAGCACCAATTGTGCCCGTGGTGAAGGAAAATGGGACGTGCGAATCTGTGGAGATTACAAAATGACAGTCAATCCCATGGCAAAATGCAATTGCTACCCAAAGACAGAAGATTTGTTGGCAACATTGAATGGAGGACAGAGATTCACGAAACTGGACTTAAGCCAAGCCTATATGCAGTTGATGCTAAATCAGTAACTTCTGATAATAAACACACATCAAGGTTTATTTCAGCCCACTCGTCTCATGTTCGGTGTCCATTCAGCTGCGGGAGTATTTCAGAAGGGACAGGGGGAAGAGGTTCAATGGGGTTCCCAATACAATTGTACGAGTTGATGATATTCTGATTACAGGAACTAATGATCAGGAGCATTTGAATAATGGACTGAGATTTAAGAGAGAAAAATGTCGCTTCTTCGACAAGGAGGTGGAATACCTTGGG
>VCCN01003057.1:2224895-2239708 GCA_006491835.1 Architeuthis dux | reverse complement strand
GTACTGTCAGATTATAGTTATCAGGCTCTCATGTTCCACATAAAAACCTCATCACAACATAACGTTACACAAATTAACACAAACAAAAACAGTACATAGTTGTACATAAAAAAGTTTGTAATTCTTTTTTTTACATGGATAGTGCTTTACGAAGGATATGATTGGTGCCTGTGAGAAGTATTTTCTGTATTTCGTAGATGTTTGAGTTTCCTGGTATACTACCTAAATATTTGTCAACTCCCTTTGTAATGATCCCAAGGTATTGTTTGAGTTTTGAGTTGCCATAATCTTGTGGTTTCAGTTTCAATATCTTTGTACTTAGATAGTTTTTCAAATCGTTTTACAGATGTGTTTTGTATGATGGTCATATCTGTTAATAGGCAATTTCTTTTTCTTTTTGTCTTTAATTATTATGTCTGAACGGTTAGCTTTGATGGTACGATCTGTGTGTATTGGGAAATGCCATAATATTGTTATGTCTCGTGTTTCAGTTCATACCAATGTCCAGTGTGAGGTTCACCATAATGTTTACACCTTATCCAGTGAATGTACTGCCATACTCTATCGTGCCTAAGCTTGTATTCATTGGGGGCTAGACCAGGGCATCCAGATATGATGTGGTCAATAGTTTCAGGTGAGCTATCACAGAACGAACAGTTGGGGGTCAGTACCGGTTTTAAGGACATGTGCTTGATAATTCCTTGTAAGAAGACTCTGGACTTGGGCAGCAAGGATGAAACCCTTTGTTTCTGCTTTTAACCCTGAACTTCGTAACCACTTACATCAGCATCTTGGGTGCTAAGTTGGTATTGGTCATGGGTTTATGTTGCCAGTGTTCTTTTAGTATTTTTACGCCTTGTTGTTTGGCTTTAGTTTTTATATTATTTGCAGTTTTTGTTGCAGTTTTTATAGGGACTTGTTGGTCTGTTTCGATCATGTTAAATTCTCTAAGAAATGTCTTGGATTCTTTCACAACCGAATGAAGCTTTTTAGTTGCTTTATGGTCTTTCACTAGATTCATCATCCAGTAGTTACTTGCTCGAAGGTAAGCGTGAAGGCCAATGGTTGTAGTTTTATATGAGTCATACCCCTGCCACTTTCTTTTCTTGGAAGGTAGAGTCGATCCACGTCTGCTTTTTGGTGATGCATTCTGCTGTTGGTAAGGGGTGTTCTTGTCTTAACATCCATTCGACGTATCAGTTATATTCCAGTTAATAATGTTGAAACTGTACTGCACTACAGCTATTGCCAAGGTGTTGATGGTTTCGATGCGGTTCTTGGAGTTAAGTTTAGTTTTAAGAATAGCTCGAACCCTTCTGTAGAACTCTTTTATTTATAATACTTTTTATTTCATGAATGCATGTTGTATTCCATTGCCGTCATTAATTCCAAGGTATTTATAAGTACCCTCCTGTTCAAGTTCTTTGATGGTTGTGTCTAGGTCTAAATGGGTGTCTGTTGTCGTTGCCAGTTTTCCTCGCTTGGAAGTTGCTTTTACACACTTATTATTATTTGCTCGATTTGCGGTTTCATACAATCATATACCAAGTCTTTCACCTGAGACCTAAGGTAAATGAAGGTTTTTTTTAGGAAGTTATTGAGCATTCTTTTTTTTTTTTTATTTTGTTCTTATATCATTCGTTTGCCTTCCACCCACTGGGCACAGACACGCGAATATAATTGAAACACTATAAGGAAGGATGGGTGAGAAAAAAATCCCAAACAAAGAAAAACAAGGGGGTGCAATCTTAAACACAGGGTTCATGTGAAAAACATGTAGTAGTAGTAGTAGTAGTAGTAGTAGTAGTAGTAGTAGTAGTAGTAGTAGTAGTAGTAGTAGTAGTAGTAGTAGTAGTAGTAGTAGTAGTAGTAGTAGTAGTAGTCAATTCCTCGTCTTATATTCCTCTCTGGAACGAAGATCCCACACTTATAGTGTTTGGTACTTATATACAAAGCTTAATAAATATCAAAATATATGTCGAATGTTGCCTGCCTTATGGCTGCGGTAGACGTCTATTTGCGATTGGAGCAAATAGTTGATGTTTCTGCCCAGGTAAAAGGCTGTAATTTTGAATGGTGGTTTGCAAAGCAGTTATGTCCTCTTCACTTGGAAAACGGGTGCAACATGATCTTCCTATCTCCAATTGGCTTTCAAGGAAGACAGGCAGGTATAATAAATTCAGCAACATGACATGACCAAAGAGGGTTATGACTGGCGTGATCAAAGGACGTGTCTTTCATATTCATTGACATGACGTGATTAAAGGAAGACACTAAACGTCGCGATATCCCGTGACCAGTGATTCGTCTCCAGGTGCTGATGTGGATTTTAACAGGGAACGTTTATATAAAACGACCAGTAAGCATTCGCCCCAACATTCACGCCCAGGTTCTTCTTCCTTGCCTTTCGAGCGCCTAGCGCCGACCTTGAAAACCAGCATTCAAAATCTGCTTGTTACCTGGGCTTGAACAACGACCACAGGCGCCGATGTAAAAGTCCTCCTCCTCATCAGCAGAAGCCTTTTAACGTGTGTCGTTGGACATAGACCTTCCCCAAGATTCGCCAGATCTCTCTATCGCGAGCATCGGCGCCAATACACCCTAAACCTATATACGCAACTATCTTAGCCACCAAGCAAGCCACAGATCAGTGTCAGAGTATCAATTTACTCCCTGTCACAAGAAATAAGAATATTTGAAAAGTAATAACGCTAAAAATAAAAGTCCATTAGATAAGAAATACTTTATTTATAACAATTACCTATCTCCTTTTGTCTATTGCCTTTTATTAATTTATTTTATTCTTTGTATAGTATAGAGGCTGTCATGATGATATTGAAAGTTGAAAAGCGATCTCGTGATTTATTTTAATTTCAAACTTTAATACACAAAATCCTGGTCTTTCAATAAAGAGCGTGTTGGCTCTCTCTCTTTTTTATTCCATGAAGTTCACAATGTGATCGTTTCAGGGTGGACATTTTTCCTAATTGCAAAGCTGTGTAGTCGTGAACGAGTACAAGAGAAAGACATATTATGTGCTTGTCATGAAATTCTTGCGTGCTGCACGCTAACACTAACAATATTTTTGTCTGTTAATTAATGATGAACATAGTCTCATTAACATGTCTAAATTGACTTGGGCCTAATCGAGATTACCGTGGAACACTGAAATCGCTTAAAAAGAGTGAGAATCAGTAAAATATTCAGTAGCGTAATTATTCGCGAAAATTTTCACTCAGTTCTCCTCTATCAGTGTTTGTTAGACTTTGTAATCCCATTCAACGTTCAACGTTTTATTTATTTTATTTTAGGGACTATTTGCAGTCGCGCAATAGGAAACATTTAGAGAGGAAAACATTTTCTCTACGGACTACTTTGGGTTTGTTATTATTATTTGTACTATGACGTGATTTTCTTAAATACGCCACACCAGACCAGCCATGACATACGGATGCGAAACATGGAAATTAACAAAACAAGCTGAAAACCAACTTAGAATAGCACAGATATACATGGAAAGTGCAATACTATGGATAACTCTAAGAGATAGAAAAAAAAGATCAACATGGATCAGAGGGAAGACTAGAGTGAAAGATATTATACAAATAATTAAGCAGCAAAAATAGCGATGGGCTGGTCACCAAGCAAGAACAAATGACAATAGATGGGGGGGAGACTAACCGATTGGTGCCCATGGGACAGTAAACGCAGTAGGAAAAGACCAGGCACAAGATGGAGGGACGAGATAGAAAAGTTTGTCGGTAAGACGTGGCAGAGGTTAGCACAAGATAGGTCGTCCAGCAGTGGACTTATAACGGCTGCTGATGCTGATGCTGATGCTGATGCTGATGATGATGATGATGATGATGATGATGATTCATGGGAGATGCAAAGGAAATTATTGATATTTATACACTTAGTATCTCTGATTTTGCTAAACAAAAAGATAAACTGGTCGGAAATGGAGAAGACCTGTTTGTCCTGATTTGAAGTATGAGAAAAGGGAGAAAGGTTTTTGATTACGAGATTATTATACTAAGATATACTGTACATACGACCAGTGGTGGAAATGGGTTATTAGAACTAGTTATACGGTAAGGCTGTGTTTTGGGAACTGGGTATACGGTAATGTCTCCATTGGTAGACATTGAACACACAAAAACCCTGAAAACTGCGAAGTAGGTATACGCCGTACCGCCGCGAGCCCCCCCCCTTTCTTTACATCCCAGCATGCAACTATATGAACGTGGAAAGGGTTAACGACATAGTCCTGCAGTCCACTACTACTGTGTAGCTCATGGATACACCACTCTTGTGGCCTTGTGCCAGCCTACAATGGTGCAATGATCAACAAGCAAGATCAATTTGCAAGTATATTATGTTTTATCCTCTCTGGATGTCCAAATACTGTGGCTTTGTGCCAAACAATGCTGAGCTTAGTTAATATGAACGCCTTCTGTGGCGTAATGGTTAGCAAATTCGTCTCGCTAACCAATACACACGTGTCGTAAGTTTGATTCTCAGTTTCTTCCCCCCAATACAGTGGCCTTGTGCAAGGCTAAGCTGAGCTGAGTTAATATTGGGCGCTTACTGTGACGTGATGGTTAACAAGCTAATCTCGCTGACCAAATTGCAAGTGTAGCGAGTTCGGTCGTTTTGGGGTACCTCAATGTTGTGGCTTTGTGTCAGCCTCAGTTGAGCCTGGTAAATATTGGGTGCCTACTGTGATGTGATAGAGGTGCAGTGTGACTGCTTACGTCTATTTCGCACAAATGCCCATGGGGAAGTCATGAATTCACTTCTCCCTCCAGCTATGGGTAAATAGCAGGGAAATTGGAACCCTTTAGCTCTATAAGTTAGTCCATCTAAGAGAAGGGTACTCTGACAAAAAAATACGACTTGGAAGACGCCATAGCTGGTCCCTAACCCGGTTGTGAAATGGGAAGGGTTGGGTGTCAAGCCAGTACCCCGGCCCCGTGAAAACCTACAATTGCTACAGAAACAATAAATACATCTACAATGAAGAAATCCCATGTCATTCAAAATGGAGACAAACATTGTTCAATATGTCGTGTCGTATGGGAGGACCTATACCTGTAACGTGATGATTAGCAAGGTTATCTAGCTAACCAATATGCAAATATAGCGACTTCGAACCTTATTAGGTACCGCAATGCTGTGGCCTTATGCCAGACTAAGCTAAGCTTAGTCAATATCGATACAGCAATAAGAAAAGTGGGGGGAAATGGGAGAAAGGCGAAAGAAGCTTGTTTTTGGTAGATAGATGACGAACGAGGAAAGAGAAAGGAACAAACAGAAAGGGGCTTAGAAAGAAAGAAAGAAAGAAAGAAAGAAAGAAAGAAAGAAAGAAAGAAAGAAACAGAGGGAAAAAGAAGAATGTGAGAGCGGGTGGAGAATATTTGAAAGTATTAAAAAAGGTATAATAAAGATAAAGGCATAGAAAAGGAATGAGAAGAAAGAGAAGAAATGGAGAAAAAAACCCAAGAACGACAAAGAATGAACGTTTCAAAATGAAGCGGAAAAGACAGAAAGATGTTATGAGGAAAGAAAGAGAGACTCGAGGCAATCACTGAGAATTGAACAAAGGCAAAGAGGGGAACATAAGAAAGAGAGAGAAGGGGGTGGTTTAACGTGACATTCCTATTAAATGATTATTTAGAGTCGAAAATGCTTACTGCAGTATTATCTATAATTAACTATAGATATTCAGTAAAATTATTTTACTACAAATATTGGCTATGAATCAATTTTAAAGGCACATCGACTCCGGTATAATGGCCATGAAGTCTCAAACAATTTACTTTAGATTTTACAATAGATTTGTATTTGGCTTTATCTCGTATAAAATATGATTTAGGCTTATTGTTTTGATCAAATCTATATGTTATCTGTATTAGGTATTATTGATTTCCTGAGAGTTGACTTCTCCGGGTCATAATAGACTTTGAGTGTTTGGAATCGGTAGTTATTTATGTTATTTATGGATTAATAATATTTAAGATACCAATGGAGTGCTCTATGAATGTGTTGAAATATTCAGAGCTTAAGTAGCAATAAATTATAAAGTCATTGTGCAAATGAAATAAAAAACATAATTACTAAACAGTAATATTAACAAGTTTTGTGTCACCATTTTCTGAAGAAATGTTTGTTGTTTTCTCTTTTCTTACAAATTATAAACCTGATAAAGGTTGAAGAATGGGTTGGCCGAAACGTTGTGATAACAACATCAAGAAGACAAAAAATGGGGTTTAATTGTACGAGCAACATTTGGAATGTTAATGACCCTTCTCAAAGTTATGCACAATATTTTTTATTTATGTTTACATGTCTTAATTGATTCGTCGTTATTGTTTTTAGCGTACATCCAATATGAATTTGACAGCCCAGTTCGATCCTAACTATTGAGCCAGACTAAGCTACGTCTAGTAACTAACCATATTATTTGGAAGAACAACTCCCTGCTTTTTACATCCAATATGAATTTGACAGCCCAATATGAATTCGACAGTTTTTTTTATACAACTACTAAACTATGTGGGCTAGAGTTTCAAATTAGCACTTTGCTTAATTTGTTTAGTATGAACGTAAACGGACGTCGTTTTTGAAGCTCTAAAAACAACGGTTTCGACGGCTGTAATCAAAATTTGATTACTTGTTTATTTATCTGTCATTTATTTGGAGTCTAACAATCAAAGAAAACGGGCGTCAATTTCAAAGCTCGAAGAAAACAACGGTTTTTGTAACGGTTTTTTAACGGATGTAATCAAAAGGCTTACGTGCAGTGACGAGGTCTAGGACTATACCGAGTACGTTCTACGTTGTCATGGGGGCCAATATTGATCTGCCAGAATAAGATCACTCCAGCCATGCTAATACGTCATAGGCTATCGTGGCCGGATATTCCATCACTGTCTTACACTTACAACAACCAACCTTGGGGAAGGCCTAACAACGGACTGGATGATGATGATGATGATGATGATGATGATGATGATGACGACGACTTATGGGCTTTCGTTGTCGTTAAGGTGTGGTATTTCTTTATTTTTTGTCTGTAAACATTTTTTCCTTGTGTGTATCACAATTCTTTTCAAGTATTTCGTTCCCGTTATCTTTTAATTATAAAATTTAACCGGCAGAAGAAATGGGTAGCGATAAACGAAAAGAAGAAAACGTGTCGAATTGAGATTAGTCCAATGGGAGGCCCGGTAACGTGTTTTATGGAATTTCCTTCCAGTTGATTGCACCTGGGGGCGCGGGGGGGGGGCGTGAAACACAACGAGAGAAAATAAAAGATTTCGCATAGAGAAACAAAGAAGATGACGAGAAAACATTTAAATAGAAATGACGGAAGAAATGAAAGAAATATTAAGACAGGTCTGGTTAATCGCTCAATAGAAACTGTCGCGTGACCAACGCCTCTTGGCGGAATGCCGTGTTAGGGGTGAGCAATTAAAACATTGAAAAAAGGGGTGATCAATGAATAAGTTACTTCTATCGCCTTTTGTTGGGGTGATCAATTAAAAAATGTGGGAAAGGGGTGATCAATGAATAAGTTACTTCTCTCGGATTTTGTTGGGCATTGATCATTAAAAAAAGTCTGAATTTAAAAACAAAAACAAGCGTGAATAGTGCCAGACATAAACTAAGGTAACAATTTAGCATTAACTTACATTGCAAATTGACTCCCACCACTCATTAAAAACCTATTTAAGAGGGGTAAATTTTAAAAGAACAAAGAAATTTTTTTAGACATAATAATGAATAAATGTTTAAAATTTCAGCCCTCTTACTCCATTGGTCCGGCGTGATACATACGCGCGATACATACATAGCTAGCCATATCAACCTATGTTGACAGTTTTGGTGACAGTTTTGGTTGACGAACGAGAGAGAAAAGAGGAAGAGGAAAGAGTGTAAGAGAAGAATGTAAAAATGTAATAGAACGGGGAAATAGACGAAAAGGTTGAGAGAGAGAAAAAGAGAGGAAAGGGAGAATGAAAAAAGAGAGCAAAGAGAAGGATTTTTTTTTAATCTAGGAAGAAGTTGGAAAATATTAATAAATGAGAGAGGGAGGGAAGAAATGGAGAGATAGCAGAGAAAGGAAAGTGAGGGAAAATATAATAGAAGAAGAACAAAAAGAAGAAGAACAAGAACAAGAAGAACAAGAAGAACAAGCACAAGAACAAGAAGAACACGAACAAGAAGAACAAGAACAAGAACAAGAACAAGAAGGTGGAATCATGAGGAGTTAGAGAAGCAGCAAGTAAAAAAAGGGATGAAGAAAAAAGGAAAATTGATTGATTGGAAAAAAAGAAAAGAAGAATGAAGAAGGATAAGAGAGAGTGACAATCAGGGCCGCGTAGGGCATCACGTGCCTGAGGGGACACCAAAGCAGCCTAACATAATTCATTCATAATTACAATAGTCACCATTAGTTGGACAACTATAAGCAAACTAATACAAGATATACATAACTTTTCGAAGTATTAAAATAAATGTTCTCATCGCGTACCCAGTACCCTAAGCTTTGCCCTCAGTCTGTTATGAAACCGACAACCTTCCTTGCCGTTTGCCTTTTGTGTTAGATATCATGTGCGAAACTAACGCACATGAATATGTTGTTATATGTTGTTATACCTGCATACAAAAGCAGCGCGCCCGAATAAACGAGCAGTTCTGTAACTAACACACGCATGTCCTGTTGTTCGTTTTTTAACGTGCTGACTGATTTCCCATCCATTGAAATCTGCCTAGTATTTTGATCTTCAAGCTAATTGTGGAAAAGTTTGGTTGGTAACCATTCATTTTATTAAAATGTGGTATTACTTATTACTGTGAAATAAACACGACTACTAATTGCCAGCATCTGTAAGGTTCCAACTGTTAAACCCCTCACCATTGGTGAGACAATGTCTAAACCCAGATTGTCTAAACATCCAGTGGAGGGGGTGCCCTGTTTGCTCCCACCCCCAGCGGACGCCCATGTTGGTAACCAATGTGCTAATAACCATTTCCGTTGTTAAATGTATACAGAATGTATGTATTGCTATTTTCACAATCTGAGTCCTCTCCAGTCTATTATCACTTACGTTATGAAACAGACAAACCCGCGCTTCCTTGCCTTTGCCTTGCGTTTGGATCTTCAACCTGAATTTTGGTAAATGTCTGAATTGAACAATTATTATTATACTTTTGCAACACTAAATGTGTTTTATTATAGTATTGGGAATTGATCAAAGCGCAAAGGCGCAAGATTTGGTTGACGAGTATGAATTTTGTTATACATATGCAAAAGCATAGGAGATGTGCCACATTATATATATAATTAAAGAACTTTTATTCTAGTAAGGTTGGACATTACAGTTTTTAGCGGTCGAGGTGCGGCATGGAGCAAAAAAGGTTGAGAACCACTTAGGCATGAAGGTTTAGACAATCTGAGTTAAGACAATCTGGTTTAGACAATCTAGGTTTAGACAATCTGGGTTTAGACAATCTAGGTTTAGACAATCTGGGTTTAGACAATCTAGGTTTAGACAATCTGGGTTTAGACAATCTAGGTTTAGACAATCTGGGTTTAGACAATCTAGGTTTAGACAATCTGGGTTTAGACAATCTGGGTTTAGACAATCTAGGTTTAGACAAACATAAATAACGGGGCCCATGAATGTAGCCCATACCATACAAAATGCATGCTCAGTTGGGGGGAACTGGATAGACGGTTAAAGGAGAATATGACAATAGACCAACATGAGTTGTCATTAGTCAGAAATGTAAAGGTGGCGAGATGTCCTCAAACGCTTAGTCTCTTTTGCCTCAATAAATTTGTCTTTATGGGGATCTTCTCAGTGTCTCTATGAGCCAGATAGTGGGAACTTCTTGAAGGAAGTTGTGCTCCTGGCCAAGTTTGACCCTGCGATGGAAAATCCCCTGGCCAAAGTAAAGGACGAACAAAACGGACATACTATCTTGGACAGAAGATGCAAATTGAACTGATCCAGATGATTTCCATGAAAACAGTATAGACCATAGTTTTCCATATCCAAGATGCAAAATATTACTACATCATTCTCGACTGTACCCTAGATGTAAGTCATAAAGAGCAGATGTCAATCAGTGTGTGGATTGTCTGTTTGGAACCAAGACCAGACATCAAGGAATACTTCCTTTTGGTATTTGGATGTGGTGGAAACAACTAGCCTTGGACTGTCCAATGTCATTCTTGACAAGTTGAAGGAAGCCCATATTCCCTTTGTAAATTGTAGAGGACAGGCTTCTGACAATGGAGCCAATATGAAAGGCAAGAAACAAGGTGTCCAGGCCCGACTGCTACAGCTAATTTCAAGAGCACTGTGTGTTCCTTGTGGAGCACATACAATGAATCTTGTAATCTTGATGCTGCTAAGTCTTTCTTGTCAGGATCCACACGGCGATGGGCCATCTTGACCAAGTAGGTCAACCTTACGCTGAAATATTGGTGTTAGATGGGAAAGCAGACTACAGAGTGTTACAGCTGTCAGAAACCACGTAAAAGAAGTCAGAGAAGCTCTCGTGTAGGCTTGGCAAGCTGTGAGTGTGAGTAATCCAGTTGCTAAACTAGAGGCTCAATCCCTTGCAAAAGAAGTGGCCTCATTCAGATTCTCTGTTGTATGGTGTGACACTTTTACCATCACAAACAAGCTGCTTCAGTCAAGTATATTGCCGTCAGGCTCATTGAGACTGCCAAAACCTCCCTCTCCAAATGCAGACATTTTGGGTTTGCTGAGACTCTATCAATTGCCAAGGACCTCGGTGACACAACGAACATAGAACTGAAGGAGAAAAGGCTCAGGAGCACTAAAAGGCAGTTCGCATATGAGGCTGCGGACGAGCCCATCACCGATTCCCTCAAAATGCTTGAGGTATCATTTTTCAATAGTGTTGTAGACGCTGCATTGATGTCACTGCAAGAGGTTTAAGACACTGCGCCAAGTCAAAGAGGGATTTGGAGTGCTGCTTGAGTTTAACAAAGGCCAAGGTATGTCCAAGGAGGGCTTACAAAAACATTGCACTGAAATGCAGAAGACACTGACTGCAAAGGGAAAAGTTGATGTTGATGGATCTGAGATTGCACAAGAAATCCTGAACCTGCCACAACTATCACCACATACAACTGCCCTAGAGATGCTGACATCCCTACATGGGAACCAACTTCAAGACCTCTACCCAAAACTCTGAGTTGGTCCGGGAATTGCATTAACTCTCCTAGTTACAGTTACCTCTGTCTTTCAAAACTTAAACTCGTCAAAATATACCTGCGTTCGTCAATGGCACAGGAACGTTTAAGCACTCTTGCTGCCATCAGCGCCAATGCAGAAATCGTTCAGAAGCTGTCATAGGAAGACCTAATTAACGATTTAGGAACCAACCAGGAAATGCTGACGTGTGTCTGTACCTAGTGCCTGAAGGCTTTTCCATTTTCTGTTCTAAACACCCAGTGTGTGGTGATCTTTCCTGTGAACTCCTCTGGTACACATATTGCTGGAAGCAGATACAGCTGTTTATATTGTATAAACAAAAGAATGACTGGGTAATTAGCACGGGCACTGATATCCACAATGGCTCCGTAAACAGAGAAAAGAGCACCACCTACAGAAACTACGAAAGGAATGACGGCTTAACAGCACAGATGTTGCGAAAAGAAACAACAAAAAAACAGAAAAGAATCAGATTTCGCAGACTACCACTTTGACTTACATGTTCTTGTCTTCGACAGCTGCCCGTTAAATTTATAATTTACTTTTCCTCTCCTAATGCTATACTAGTATTGCCAAATTTATTTGCTTGGACTCTATTCACTGAGCTTTCTTAAAGGCTTAGGCTGTTAAAGGACCCGGCAGAAGGTTGTCTCTATAACTGTGTGCTGATATGTTTATATCTTTGTTGTGTTCCTTTTATTGTATAGCACATTGTTATGGAAATCGCTATGCACATTCTTTTATTGGCTTTTATCATTATTTTTACCCTCAGTAAGAGCTAAAGCTCCAATTTCTGGCCTTAACTACACTGTTTGTTGAACAGCTCAGTAAATTACAGGTTAAAGGATGACAGCCTTCTAGAGAAGCTCTGTTGAGCCTGCCACAACTGCTGAAAAATGCCTGTATACTTGAATATCTCTGTCTTTGCTTAGTTTGTAAAGTTTTGTGACTTTTCTGTTTTTTGTGTGACTAATTGTATAGTTGTGTTTTCTTATTTTGTTGTCTTTGCAAAGTTTGTAAAATATATTTCTTCGGTTTAAAGATTGTATTTGTGTGTTTTTCTTGGAAAGGGGGGAACCAAAAAGCAATTATGCTTAGGGCACCAAAAAGGCCCACTGCTGCCCTGCAGAGAACGATGTAAATCTAGACTTGAATGGGCGATAAGGGGGCAAAGAAAATTAAGATGAACAAGCCTGGGTCAGACTCCACTCCTACTTCTAATCCGACTGAAGATGATTACTGCAACTTTTGTATTGTAGATATTCCTAAGATTATAAAAAACAAATTATAAAATAAATTAGGTGAGGATTGTTCTAGTTGTTCTTGTTACGGTGGGAAAACAAAATCAACTCCAGCCTCCGACTTGGGCTGAGAGAGACAGAGAGAGACAGAGAGAGACCGAGAGAGACAGAGACAGACAGAGAGAGACAGAGAGAGACAGAGAGAGAGGGTGAGACAGAGAGAGAAAGCGAGAGAGGGAAAGCGAGAAAGCGAGAGGGGGAGAGAGAAAGCGAGAGAGAGAGAGAGAAAGCGAGAGAGAGGGTGAGACAGGGGGAGGGTAAGACAGAGAGAGAAAGAGAGAGAAAGCTAGAGAGAGGGGGAGAGAGAGAGGGTGAAAGAGAGGCAAGGTGAGACAGAGAGAGAGAGAAAGTGAGAGAGAGAGAGAAAGCGAGAGAGAGAGAAAGCGAGAGAGAGAAAGCGAGAGAGAGAGAGAAAGCGAGAGACAAAGCGAGAGAGAAAGCGAGAGAGAGAGGGTGAGACAGGGGGGATGGTGAGACAGAGAGAGAAAAAGAGAGAAAGCGAGAGAGAGAGAGAGAAAGAGAAAGCGAGAGAGAGAGAAAGCGAGAGAGAGAGAAAGCGAGAGAGAGAGAGAGGGGGGCGATGGTCCTGCCACGGGGCTGATACAGCTAAACTTAGTAAAATGGGGAATGTTTGGTGTTTGAAGAAGTTGTGTATTTCCCACCCCATGTAAAAACCGGGATTTCGAATGATTTTTCGGTCAGACACGCCTTGGAATTTTGGCGCAACACAATCCTCCTAATCCTACTTCCTCCCTTTTTGCTGTGTGTCGTACTAAGCTAGGGACATTTATTACTTCTGTAGCAACCCTCTCTTAGAGGCTAAAGGGCTCCAACTGCTCTGCTATTTACCCATAGCTGGGGGTTGATTCATGATTTTCCCAAGAGAAGTGAACGGCCGAAACTCAAACTAGGTTCGTTGATTCCGTTTTACGCGCCGGTAACCGTTACGCCACTCCGCATCCCAATCATGTTACATCATCATCATCATCCTTTTAACGTCCGTCGTTGGACATAGACTTTTCCCCAAGATTCGCCAGATCTCACGATCGCGGACGTCGCGGCGCCAATATCTCCTGAACCTGTCTAAATCGTCACACCATCTTATTTTCTGCCGGCCACAATTCCGCATATGATCTCTGGGGATCCACTTTGTGAGTTGTGATGTCCAGCAGTTGTCCGACATTCTTGCAACATGGCCTGTCCATTGCCATTTGAGTTTTCTAATGGATTCTATGATATCTCTGACTCCTGTGCTTTCTCTAATATACTGTGCTGTCTTGTGGTCTTTCCGTGTGATGTTAAGCCTTATCCTCTCTTGTGCACGTTGAATGGTTCTTAGTTTGAGAGCCAATCTTTTGGTTAGGTTCCATGTTTCCAGCTCCATAGGTGATTATCGGGAGGACGCATTGGTTGTATCTACAAAGCTCAGCTGAGTCTGACACAGAGCCACAGCATTGCTGTACCCATAAAGATAACCGCTACACCAACCCGCGCCTCCATTAAATGTAATAGAAAATTATCCAATTCCCCAAGCACGCTACAATTTTCCCTTTTTTTTAGTAAATATAATAAAAATAGAAAAGAAATGTAGCGTACTGGGTGAATTAGATAATTGCGTATTTATTATCGACATCGAATGCTGATTTTCAATCCATCTTTTGGTCGTTACCTAGTAGTAGTAGTAGTAGTAGTAGTAGTAGTAGTAGTAGTAGTAGTAGTAGTAGTAGTAGTACCCCTGGCATAAATTATGGAATAAGCACACTTTTCAACTTTGCAGCAAATAAACAAATCCATCTTTTGGTCGTTACCTAGTAGTAGTAGTAGTAGTAGTAGTAGTAGTAGTAGTAGTAGTAGTAGTACCCCTGGCATGAATTATGGAATAAGCACACTTTTTACTTTGCAGCAAATAAACAAATCACAGATATGACACAAAACGATTTTTCTTTAATAGCTTAACATTTTGGCTTCATGAAATATACCTCAAACAAATTAGATTTAAATATTTAAATTATTAGCATTTCTTTTTCCAGATCAAATAAAGGAAAAGATTATGGAATTACCTTGTAAATTGCATTTCTAAAACAAATACCAGCACAAATCTAAATATGCAAATTAGTCTACAGTTCATATAGAGTACTTACAAACATTAACGAGCTGGGTTAATATATATATAACACGCTGGGATAATATATATATATATAACACGGACATGCTCTAATACTGGACAACCGCAACAACGCCCTCGTGATCC
>VCCN01003057.1:2130856-2141792 GCA_006491835.1 Architeuthis dux | reverse complement strand
AAGCCAGAAGTCACTGGAAGCCAAATCTGGACTGTAGGGGGGGGAATGACAGTGAAGTTTTGCCAAAAAACCCTCCATGAGATGTGAAGAATAACTTGCTTGGTCATTATGAGAGCGAGTCACACAGTAAACAAACTCATTCAAGGGACGTCTCACTGCCAACTGAGTAACCCCATGGGAGAGTTCTAGAGATATTCAAAATGGCTGAATACTCACTGGACAGACCTTGTATACAAGTGATGTACATGGGTTTCTAATAACTATTTTGGCACAAGCAGAAATTCACCCTCTGGGTAGACTTACTTACACCTACAAGATGAATGGGTTAGTGTTTGAGCCCAGGTAAAAAGCCATGATTTCTAGTGCTGATTTTCTAAGCAGACCCACCCCACCTGGAAAATTCTAAATCTCCCTCATTTGACCATGTGCCATACTAAACTCAGTTTAGTAAATATCAACAGATGGGTTATTGAATTTGTATAGAATTAAATGTAATGTCATTAATACAATAAGGGTCTGGAATTTGGGTGCTAGGAAAATTGTGGTGTCCCATATCCATCAAACATATTCATCTTTTGGTCATTGCGGACTAACATGCAAGTAAGACAAAATTTAGACATTACCTCAGCAAGTTCTCTTTGGCACAGTAGATCAAGATCTGCACAGAGGGCAATCAGATCTAATTCAATTGCATTTTCAGAGTGAGACTGGCAGAGCAAAGGTTCATCCAGTTGGACATCAACTGAAAAAAAAAAAAAGAATTGTTTTAAATACATGAAAGCAATAGTTTTTCTGTCAGCAGCATCCACTTGGGGCTTTTTTTATTAATTCCCACCAAAGCTGACCATAAATAAGGCCTCCCCGCCATGCGAATCAAGTATCTGACTTGAGGCAGATCAAAGTAATCATTTACAGATAAGTAGTCAGCAAGTTTGTTACAGTTTTCCGGTTTTAAAAAACAAATTTAACCCAGAAAATTCTTAGTTTATTCAATTTTTTTCTGGATTTTACAGTTTTTACACTTCTGTTGGATGGTCGTAAGTAAGTATTTTTTCAGCTTTTATTTTATTTTTAGCATCTTTATTTTCTAAGTACATGTGTTTATCAGTAGATATTTTATTTATTTTTTCTTAAATTCCTCTTTCAGCAAATTTATAAATTCACTAGAATATAACTTTCTCCGATCTTTCTTCTTGATAACTACGACATAGTCAAATAGATTTCTTTCTTTTCAGCAAATAGTCAGCCTTGGTTCCCACCAAAAGCTAATGTCCATATTTTTAAAGTACGGAAAAAAAACAAAAAAAAAACAACAAAAAACAAAAGGAAGATTAATTTGTATTTTCTTTTTCTCACTGACCTAAAAATTCAATTTGTGGTGTTAGTTAAAAAGACCCAGAAAATGTTCAGTGTGTATCTGTCTTTCTCCGATCTACAAAGTAATATTCACACAATAGAGCCTGTTACCAACCTAATGTATTTCTGTGGAGATTTTAGAAAATGGACTAACAAATAATAATTCACTGAGCTTTATGTAGAATACATTATAATATTGACTTTACTACCAGTTGTATTAATCCACCGTGGATCTAATTAAACTTACAACTCAAAAAAATTAATAAATATCTAATAAGTACATAAATCAGAAATGTTCAGCTGAATACTAAATGAAAATATGGGGTCATACTCTTTATTCCATTCTGGGTGTGAGGGACATAACTGGGTTTGTCAAATAAAGATATCTTTCATTTATTTTAATTCGATGAAGTAATCATTATTATTAATTTGTATGACTACTTTTTACCTTAATTTTTTTTAATTGCTTTTCTATTTTTTTTTTTAAAACGGCCTGGAGTTACGATAAAAGATTATGAAATTTCTTCGTCACTCGTTTAAAGCTTTGATATTTTATTCTCGTCATGGATTTTAAGTACTTTTTCTTCCCAAGTATTAACTTTTTCCGCAACCAATTTAAAACAAACATAAAGTTTCTATTTACGTCTTCCGTGCATAAAAAACATTATTTTAAGTAGATTTTGAAAGCTTTAAACGGGTGATGGGAAGAAAAGGTAAGTAAATCCCTGAAACGTAAGAAAAAGTTTTTAAAAAGTATTTAAAATCTACGACGAGAATAAAATATCAACGCTTTCAAGGAGTGGAGAATGGGAGAAATTTGATCTCAATAAAAAAAGTTTTATAGTTGCTTTTTTTATCGTAACTTCAGGCTGGTAAAAAAAAAAATAGTAAAGCAACTAAAAAAATTAAGCTGGAGGTAAAAAAAAGTATTCATAAAAATTAATGATTTATAATACTTCATCGAATAAAAATAAATGAAAAATATATTCATTTGACAAACCCAGTTATGTCCCTCACATCCGGAAAGGCCAGAAGGGGATAAAAAGTATAACCGGAAAATATGCACATGTTTTTATTCTGCCTTTTTTTTTAATTTGAAATATCTAAAAGGTTTGAAGTCAGTGTTGTGGCTTTTTCCTGATGAAATACTAACATCTTCAAAGAGTTTTTCGGACGATTGAACTCCTTACATTCTTGTTGTTAATGCGACGTTTCGGCCGATCCATTCTACAGCCTTCTTCAGATGTACTATCCGAATGTGATGGTGGTAAACAGAAAATTGTTTCTCACCAATGAGCACAAAGCTTGTAACAAGAAGGAGTTCAATCGTCCTAAAAACTCTTTGAATGTTAATGACGGACCCTCCTCAAAACTACAACCAATGATGATAAAGTGGGCGTCGTTTTTACGGAACAAAAATTTAAAATAAATTCTAAATTTCTAAAAATTTTCAATGTTTTGGCATAAAGTAGGGAAGGGAATATTGTAAATTGTAAAGTTTTACACTCTCGCTCACTCGGTGTTAAAAACAGCACACAAATTTAAAGAAATAAGAGAATTAATGAAAGAAAAACAGAAGTTAAGTTAAATAAATTATATTTTGAATAAACTAAATGGCCAAATTGTTTTGATTTGTGCGCCGTTTTTAACATCGAGTGGGCGTAGGTGTGAAACTTTACAATCGGGACCACCTTCCACATATTGTCCGCTAACCCCAACACCAAAATAACAGAATTACAATGAGATACATGTAAGCCGTACTACCGTAAAAATGGCGGAAACTATGTCCACTGGTACTATATAGTTACATTGTAAATAGAAACCCCCTCCTAAAACATTAACTTTCTTCAAAACTGACAAATTTCCTGGGTACCCCAGGGTCTTATGGACTGAAAACATAAATAATTACTTGCGACAACATTTCTTTTCGATGTTTAAGAGAAGAAACTGAGACCCTTTTCATTCAAGAAGTGCCTGCATTCATTCATATACGCACCATCGATACAACCTGAACAAACATAGTGTTGAAAATGTAATTAAAACGTACCCGCAATATGAGACCTGGTACATACAATTAGTATAAAATGACCGAATAATAGAAATGGAATGCTTCGTTATTCGGAAATTCTACTCTTTTGGGTGCTGTTTTTTTAAAACAAAAAGTTAGACCAAATCATCGTCAATCGATTCATCCATAACTAAAGCCGAAAAAACTATTTATTTTGAAAATTTATTGAAAATTAAAAAAAGCTTTTTCATCCTTTTTTTAAATATGAAAATTAAATTTTAAAAAAAACGGCAAAAAATGATTTAAATTCTCCGCTTGAAAAACAAAAACAAATCTTCATTCATTGAAATGATCAAGTTTCAATTTATTCTTTGTTTATGGTCGACGATAGTCAATCTTAAAACCAGAAAAATACAATCTTCATGGAAAGTGGAGATTATATAATAAAGTAAGTAATAAAAAATATATTTGGAAATTTCCAAATATATTTAAAATGAGAAACTGGGCTTACCTTTAAAGCTGTTATCGTAGCAAAATGGTTTGACAAGAGCCGGTGTTGCCGCGATCGACATGATGCCGTCTTTCACGGTTTTTTTTTACAACTTCCTAATAAGGAAAACTCAGGAGTAGGGGAGATAATCAGAATTTTTAAAGTTAAAATTTCTGAACAGAATTCTAAAAAAATGGTAAATGCTAAAAACGTGAAACTTTTAGCTCCGGTTAACAGATTACTGAAGATAAGATTTAAGAGATTTTGACATGTGGGTTTGATTTTTCTTCTTTTTAAAAAAAAAAAGAAAAGGAAAGTTGAACAAAGACTACAAAATAGATTCCGGACTAAAGCCTGGATAAAAGGGATCATCATTTCAAAATTACAGGTTGTACAGCTCTAATCCGGCACTCTGCGGTCCAGCAACTCTTTTGTTACAGTTTGTCTGCTTCAAAAAAACAAATTTAACCCAGAAAATTTTAGTTTATTCAATTTTTTCTGGGTTTTACAGTTTTTACACTTCTGTTGGATGGTTTTAAGTAAGTATTTTTTTCAGCTTTTATTTTATTTTATATTTAGCGTCTTTATTTTCTAAGTGTTGTTTATTTAGGTGGCCATGGGTGGAGGTGACAGATTTGACTCCCACAGGTGTTGAAATTTATACCAGAAAGTTTCACCAGAAACAGACACACCTGAGGTTCAGGGGTCATAAACAGGATATTGACACTGACTGCGGAGGTGGGCTGGAAAATCAGTGTGGACGTTAAAAGAGCAGAGAGGCACAAGACGCCTAGGCTGGGGAAAGACACAATGCTAGTTCCCCTGTGGGGAACAGTCTGTCGGCTCTCATTGTCTCTCTCCCACTCTTCATTTTCCACCATGACGCAATGTAACTTATGAAATAAAAATATATCCTCATATTTTTATAAACAAGTTTCGAGTCTTCCTTTTTCCCCAAGTTCTGGATTTTCCTCCCGTGGACCAAAATGGCTATACAATGTAAGTACACGTGTTTATCAGTAGACATTTTATTTATTTTTTCCTAAATTCTTCTTTCAGCAAATTTATAAATTCACTATAATATAACTTTCTCTGATCTTTCTTCTTGATAACTACAACAGATTTTCAAAAACATTTCTTTCATTTCATCCTTTTCAGTAAATTTGTGCCCGCCTCCAGTCAAAGACTCCAGTCGCAGAGCTGGTAGTCCAGTTATATGGTCAGCCTTGATCTACCACCATTAGTTTGTGATCTGCCACTAAAGTTCTCCGATTAAGTTTCAAACAATGGTTTGAACCATAATTTAACGGTTTATAAACTGAATGTATAAAAACCTATACATGGTTGAAAAAGAAATCGAAAAAATTTATATCTTTTCAACAACTTTTGATGTTTATTTTAGCATAAAATTAGACATGTATTCATAAATTTTTTTTAATTTTATAGATTTTTAATAAAACCAACTAAAGAGCATAATCACACACAAATAATTTTCATTTATTATAATTTAATTTATATTATATAAATTGTATTAAAAAATATTTAAAATATATCATTCTATTTTTCAAAATTGATAAACTGTTAAAAGTTCATACAGTAATAGTATGAAACAAATAATTCAATTGATATTTTGTTAGAGAATACAGAAAGTTGCGTTGGTTACGTTCTAGGCGAAGTTACCCATTATTATGTTTGTTCTTCTTATAGTAAGAGGTGAGTGGCTGGTCGAAATGTTGTCCATTGGAATGGATTTCATCAAAGTTCCAAGGTAAGATGTAAGGTGACAAGATAGAAGGTTTTGCTAGACTTTGTGTCTACAATGGGTATCGTATTTTGAGTCAAGTGCCGTATTTCCATGTTCTGAAACTCAGTTATCTAAGTGTTGTACTGGGAAATGTTAGGACTTAACGTTCTAAATGGCCAAACCACATGAAATGCAAAGATACAGATTCCTACTTTCGGCTGACATCACAACTTTGCTGCTGCTGATGTCGACCGGCATAAATAGCTAGGGTAAATCCCCTAATTTCACTGCCCCACTTCACTCTTTCAGTCCGTGTTAGCACATAAAATCTTTGCTCCTCCTCTCAATGGCCCGTTCTGTACAACTGTTTTTGTCTTTGTCTCTGGTTGTCTCAGCCAATGTTCACCCCAGCGACCCCGCAACTTTGCCTTGCCTCAACTGAATTCTTCTAGGGACAAAAACCCTTAGCCTACTACCGTAGTGAGTTAGTCACATGCGCTGAATGCAAGCCTGATTCTCTCAGCCGCGCGAAAGCTGACGACATCCATCACCTCAAATGACGAGACAGCCCTTACTAATTCAAATCGCTTCATGACTGCTCCTACTACTACGAAAGCCTCCTCTTTCCCCATATCTCTCTCTCTCTCTCTCACCTTCGCTACAATCGTATTTTTACTCTGTATGCTTTGCATACACATTTCATTTTCGTCATGACCTTTTTGTTTGTGATTAAACACACTTTCATTTATAACCCATCTGCATTGTTTGTTTATTACTTCTTCAACGGCCCCTCGTGTCTACATTTGTATTTCCGTGCCAAAAGCCAACATGGCAGCGTTACCACTTTCTTCCTCAGCAAGCTCTCGGCCGACCAGCCAATCATCTCCCTCCATTTGCATCACGTGACCCGACTCCTGGACAAAGGCGATCCTCACACCACCTTCCAGGCAGCAGCCAGTGTTCCCAATCCTCACAGCCCTTCCAAACAGCCACTGGTGTTCTAGCAAAATAAAAGATTCCTTTTAAGGTCTCCAGTCTTTTCAGGCAACACCGGCCAAACTATATAAACATGCAAACACAGCCCTTTTTAGGGCCACAAAGTCTCACCCAACTATTAATATACAAACACAGCCCTTTTCAGGACCAATAACGAAGTCTCTACCAAACTATATGCACTCCAGCCCTTTTTAGGACTAACGAAAGTCTACCCTTTTTCTTCTCCATCATTTCCTGACTCGAACAAAGAAAGTCTCCAGTCTCATCATCATCATCTTCCATCCACACAACGAGTACATCCATTTTGCATCATCACCAGTACATACTCGTACGCCAGTCAACAAACCCACGTGTCGCCTGTGATGTCCTGCCATGCTGCGCAAGGGAGCAAATACCACGAGTTACCTCCCTTGCCACAAACCCCTAAAACGTGAGTCCCCGGTCATGCACGAGGCAGACAGGGGAAAAAAAAAGAGACCGTGCGGACGAAAGAACAGTCAGTTCTTTCGCTGACGGCGGTCAGTCAACATCACATTCGCCTTTGTCCTTTGTTCCTTTTGCTTCATCCCTTTTTCCCTTTCAGTGAGACTCCCACGAGCTGGGACACGGCTGGAAGACACTACATCGCTGACCACAACCTTAGCTCACAGACCCACTTGTCGCTAAACCGGTCTGACACACATACTTGTCCTTAAAGAAAGATTAACTTTGGTTCTTGGAATAAAATCTGGGTGTTCTGAAGGAAAATATGTGTGTTAAGTAGTTCCACTTGACGTCCAGAGTGTGTGAGTGCAAAAATACATATGTATCCGTTACAAGGCTATTAATGTCTAAGATACAAAGCACAAGAAAACATTTGTTGGAGCCAAAGAATTTTAAAAATCAAGTAGAACAAGCCTAGCTGCTGCAGGGTCAAACTTCACTCCTACTTCTATTCCGACTGAAGATGATTACTGTAACCATTGTATTGTATATATAATAAATAAATAAGACTTGTCAGTTTAGTTCAGTTGGTTTGAGAGCCGCCTACCAATCACTAGGTTATGATTTCAAATCACAGTAGGGAAATGTTAATTTTATATTAAGTTGAAAAGAAAGTCCTGTCACATTTTTGCTATGATAATTTCGAGGTTATTTTTCGATTATGTAAGACGAAACTAACCATGAAATCTTGTGTTCCAATCATTCCTCTTTTCTTTCAGAAATATTTAATGTCCTGTTGAAGAAAATTTGAATAGTTTTGACCCAAAAAATTGAGCGTAGATGATACACATTTGAAACACTGCATGCTCTACGAGTTCAAAAAGGGTTCATCAGCCCCCAGAAGCAGCGAGGAATATCTGTACTGTCTATTGAAATAGAGCCTTAAGTGTCAGGACATGCCAGTGATAGTTTGTTCAATTCTGGTCCAGAAATCTTTTTCACCTAAAAATTCCCCTGACTTCGATCAACAATCAAGCTCTCCTAACTGTAATTGAAGAAAATCTTAAGCTGACAGCACAAGAAATGGCACACCAGTTCAATACAACCCATAAAACAATCATAAACCACTTCCATAGGCTCAGTAAAGTGTCAAAACTTGATTAATAGGTTCAACCTAATCTGACCAATTCTCAACTCAATCAGAGAGTCATCATCAGTTCATCATTAAGGAGACGAAATGCTACGGATGCATTTCTGGAAAGGATGGTTACCATTAATGAAAAGTGGGTCCTTTATAATCATATTCCGCAAATGAAACAATGGTTATGAGCCAAGGAAAAGCCTGTGCCTGTACCAAAACTAGGATTGCACTCTGAGAAGATAATGCTCTTTGTTTGGTGGGATATGAAGGGAGTTGTCTGTCATGAAGTGCTAAATCGTAATGAGAGAGTCAATACTGAGAGATATTGTCATCAGTTGGAAGCATTGCACCAGTTATTGTTAAAAAAAACAAGCTTCACAGGTCAATCAGGTGTTTTACTCTTGCATGATAATGCAAGACCACATGTTGCCTGATGCACCAGGAAAAGATTCTGGTTCTGAATATGGAAGTTTTATCCCATCCTTTCTACTCACCAGACCTTGCTCCATCAGATTATCACCTTTTCAGATCTTTATAACATTTCCTTGACCAGAAACAGTTCATCAATTATAAAGAGGTTAATAATGACATAGAAGTGTTTTTACCTCGAAACAACCCAAAATTTATGCTTGAGGTATTAATAACTTACTAGATAGGATTATGTCATTCAAAATGAAGGAAAATATTACCATGATTGAATATGACAATTATGATTAAATAAAAATTAGGTTTTGTCTTGACAAAAAAGCGACAGGACTTTCTTTCCAACCTAATAAATCGGGTTGGTTTAATGTGACAATGTAGACAAATAGTGAAGAGTTTACTCCCCTGAATTAGGTGAAGATTAGTTCTTCTTGTTACGGGGAGACAAAGTCAATTCAAACTTGGACTGGAGTTTGACAAAAATTCTATTTCTGTTTACCGGGATTTTATGTGGTCCAGCAATGGCCAGGTCCAAAGGTTGCCAGATTAAAGAGGTACAACTGTACTAGGTGTCTCTCCAAAATCAATTTATTTCATTTAATCTTCACATAGCCACTAGTAAATTTATTTCATTAATTATTTTAAAGATAAACGGGATCAAGTTTACATCAGGCACCCTGAAAATTGTTGAATCGAAAAGCAACACATTTTGCCTCGACACTTGAAATGTTCGAAGTTACTTACATTCGATAAAAAATAGGTTTTTTTTTAAACTAACAAATTATCAAAGTTACTAAGATACTTTCTCCCGGAAAAATAAAAAGTATAACTAGATTTGGGCTTTTATAGCGATTATTAGTTTAAATTTTACAGTCAATCAGTAACTGTCATCTTAGTATAATAAAAAATAGAAAAAGCAGGTTAGATTAATAGCTTTTGTGCTTTTAATCCAACCTTCTTTTTCTATTTTTTATTATACTAAGATGACAGTTACTGATTGACTGTAAAATTTAAACTAATAATCACTATAAAAGCCCAAATCTAGTTTTATGAAGAATATTTTTTATTGAATGTAAGTAACTTCGAACAATTCCGTTGTCGAGGCAAAATGTGTTCCTTTTCGATTCAACAATTTTCAGGGTGTCTGATGTAAACTTGATCCAATAAACTTACCATTAGATCTATTTTGTAAAAATCATAACATTCTTATAATTGCTTCTATTATTTCTCAGCAACCAGTATATTTGAGTACTTGTCAAATCTATCCAAATATGTATACCACAAAATGACCAAATGAAGATACATCTTGCAGATGTAATAGGGGTTGGCATTTAAGGTGTGAGTATTTTAGAAATGTTTGTATGTGTGGTAAGCTAGTTCCTTTTGATAGGTTGTTTTTAAACATGTTAATAGAAATAGATTGTACTGTTTTATCTGAAAGGGAGTTCCATTATGAAAGGGATCTTGATGTTATAGATCTGTCTCTAATACCAGGATGGTGGTGTATTTGGTATTTATGACTGTTTGTTATCCTTAGTGTTCTTTATAGCATGCATGTACTCTGTTTGCATATCTTACAGTGAGTATGTGTGTCCATCTCTATCATGTTGTGTGTTATCTTGTAAATGTGACTTCAGGTCACTTCTCAGACTTCAGGTATTGTAGAGTGGGAAGCTGTAGTATTCCCAGTCTTTTAGTTGTGGCACCAATTTCCTGATGTGTGGAGACCAGATAATGCCTTCATGTTATGAATTTCTGTTATTATTTATTCATGTGTATAAACTCTAGTATTTCTGAAACCATTTTCACAAAGCCACAATTCTATACTTTGATTACTAACATTCACTAAATAAAAGTTCAACATAGAAAATATTGATTTTAAATGTAGAAGACTTTTCCTAACACGAGTCAGTATTATTCTTATAAAACCTTTGATATCAACAGTTTATAAATATTAATATTTACAAAACTATTACAGACTAGCATTTCAAGGGAAATTATGAAACACAGCCGCCCATATTATGCTTCATTTTACCTCATAAATTAAGCAGTGGTGGTGATAAAATTAAATTACCTTGACGAAAATACTACTAGTATGGCTTGAACCATAAGTTCACAATTTAAAAGAAAACAGATCTGGTTAGTCACTCAATAGAAACTGTGATGTGACCAATGTCTTTTGGCAGCATGCCATGTTGGGTGTGATCAATTAAAAAATTGGAACAATGAATAAGTTACTTCTCTCGCCATTTTGTTGGGCAGGTCTGCCAGGTGATCACCAAAAAGTCTGAATTTTAAAAAATAAAACAAGTGTGAGGGACCAATTTAGCATAAACTTACATTGTAAATTGAACC
>VCCN01003057.1:2088503-2105083 GCA_006491835.1 Architeuthis dux | reverse complement strand
AAGGTATAATATAGATCCGTCAATTGTCCTCTGCTCAATTGTACCCACGCTCAGTTGTCGCCGCTCTGTCTCAGCCAATCATGAGTTCTGTTGTATTAACAGAAGAAAGTATGTATGTGTGAGACAGTAGCAGAAGATAACTGCTACAATGGATTTGTTGAAACAACAATGTAGCAACAGGTCTGTAGCACAGATCAACAAAAGCAGACGATAAACAAAAGTCTTTCACTGGAGAATTTGCTGTTGACTGTTGGCTGAAAAGTCTTAAGAAAAATGTCTAAGTAAATGTTCATTTGTAAGCATTACTTTTGGAATAGTAAAAATGAGAAAAATGAGTAAATCGGTTTATACATGCTATGATCATCTCGAAAGAAAACCAACCAACTTATGAGTACCAAAATTGGTTACAGCTATTTATAAGAATTCGCTAGATCAAAACAGGGTTAAAATTGACTGAGAATGACTCATTAATTAGGATTCTAATTGGACAAAAAATATTACTGTATTATTTGTTATGCAAATCTTTTTTGGTTGGGGGGGATATCGACAACAGAATTCCAAGTTTGTAGGCTTTTTGATCCTCTTTTATATTTAAGTCAGTGACCTTATGTTCAGAATGAAAGTTTAGCGGTCACTTCCAGGGTTCTTATTGGCCAGAAAATGTAGATTTTAGTTGGTCAGTGATCTTCTTTTTGCACAAAAATGTATTATTATTGTCTGTTACAAGTTAAATTATTTTAATAATAGTTTGATCAAAACCTTTTATTCATAGCATGATATGCTGCATGTTTTTTTATGTCTTCCTTTTCTCATTATTTAACAGCAACAAGTAGTAGATTTGGAAAAAATTCGTAATATTGGTATCTCTGCACATATTGATTCTGGTAAGACGACCCTGACTGAAAGAATTTTGTTCTACACTGGGAAGCTTGCAGAAGTGCATGAGGTAAGACACAAAATTATTCATTATATCTACCACAAACTTTCAAATCGGGGTAGCAAATTTTCTTTCTTTTTTTTTTCTTTTCCCCATATATATTAAGTTGAGGTAGAAGATCCCAGCATCAACTTCTGCACAATGTTAGGGAAATCTTAGAAGAGTCTTTGAAGTTTATTCAGCTCTTTATTGCTTGTGCAATCAATCAACTTTGTGATTTAATATCCTTAGGAAAAATTCAGATGCTAGGCAACTGGATTCCACGTGAACTTACAAAAATGAATGCCAGTCAGCAATTAAACACCTGTTTTCCTCTTTTTGCTCAACACAGAAAAAAGACATTTTTGGACAATCACTAGTGATGAAAAAAAATCCTAAATAAATCTTTAAAAATGTGTGTAAATCCAAGAAAGCCTTCAACATCTGAGCCTAATTGGAATCTACTGAAGAAAATGTTCTTCTCTGTGATTGGTGGGATTCCAAGACAATTCTTTATTATGAATCACTAAAAACAGGACAAACTTACTGCACAACACTACAGTGAGCAATTGGCTCATTTGAATGGTGCATTGGAACTTTTTCTGGTGATTTTGCTGCATGACAATGTCTGTTTTCATGTTGCAAATATGACGTAGCTAAGTGTTTCCACATGTGGCATATTCTCCAGACTGTCACTTGTTTCGCTCTATGCAACACTCTTTGTCTGGTCAGTGGTTGCAACAATTTGAAGTTATTGAAAAATTCCTCAAAGAATTCATTGAATCAAACGCGGAATTATTCTTTTATGGTCGAATACACAATTTAACTGAAAGTTGGCGTATGGTCATAGAAAACCAGGGAAATTACTGTTACAAGACAAAGCATTGGATGGAATGATATTGTTGGAGACTGTCTTCTTGTCATAGGCTCTGATAAATGGGAGGCCAAATTAAGACTGACAGGAGAAAGATAAGGGAACCCTATTTATTTGGGCAGACCAGCTCAGAGAGATCAGACCAACTGATTGCCAGGAGGCTATCTTACTGACTGAGCTAAATTGACAAGTCTTAGATATTATTGAAAATTGGTCATACAGATATGCACAGACTTATTTCATTCTAATAAATAAATACATTCATACAAAAAAAAATTTATTTTTAATAATTTTTTATTTATTATATATACAATACAAAAGTTGCAGTAATCATCATCAGTCGGAATAGAAGTAGGAGTGGAGTTTGACCCTGTAGCAGCCAGTCTTGTTCAATGCATAATTGTTTAAAACCAATAATCCTTTATCTATCAACAGCCAACTGATCTGCATACGAGAATGTGGCTAAGTTGATTATTAGAAGGAGAATTACAAACTCTTACAGAAACTAGACTTCATTCAACTCTGTTAATTCAAAATGAAATCTGTTATTCTAAGTTTAGTTAAATTTTTTCCCCTTGTTTAGGTGAAAGGAAAAGATCAAGTTGGGGCCAAGATGGATTTTATGGAACTTGAACGCCAAAGAGGAATCACAATTCAATCAGCTGCCACTTATTCCATGTGGAAGGACGTCAATATCAACATCATTGACACTCCAGGTAACTGGTATACATCAGCTAGCTTCAAGCCATATATAGTTCAGTAATATTTATAAAAGGTGAAAGTGACTTTTAAAAAAACACACTTGTAGGTAATCAATATTATATAAACTAACAAGAAAGGGTGTTTAATTTTAATACTGTTTTTATGTTTGTTCATATCAATCTCAGAATATCTTTTGATAAAGTTCTGACAGTGATGTGAATCAGCATTGAAATATTAAATCAAAAAAAAATTCTTTTCTGGTAATCAAATTTTGATTGCCTACAAGAATGGCTTTCAAAGTAACTTTCATCCATTATGGATGCGATCATTAGTAATAACAGTGTGGGCCATTTAAATCTAAATTGCCATTTCAAAGTCAAATAAGAGGTAAGATTTAAGAGGTTTAACTGGGATTATATCAAGAAGTTTCAAGCAAGGTAATCAAGAAACAAGTACAAGTTAAACAAAACCATTCATTAAGGTGTTTAATGCCTGAATTTTCCATATTTCGAAGAACTAAAATCATGATGGGATACATTTATCCCGGGACATATTTGTCCCTGTAGACATTTATTGTTGTTTAGATTCTACCATCATCTGAACAGAAATGTATATAATATTTAATTTGGTAAAGATCTACATCCATTAATCAAGTCTAGAAAACATTTTTTATCACCAGTAATTTTTTGTGCTTTTAATTCTTTAGACCCTAAGAACTTTCCTGGAATTGTTAGTTTTTAGAGAAAAAAAATGTTTTCAAGTTTCATGAGGAGAGTTCTATTTACAATAATGTAAATATTATGGTAAACTCGTTACTTTCTGTCAGTCGTCCTGAAGTGGCGCTTCAAAACATGCATTTACTTCCCTTATTTTCTTTGTAAACATTGCCGATACTTTTTGTAAACTTACATAACCATTGCCGGACAATCTTTGCAATAGAGCAATTTTTTGACAGATCTAGCCACTTTTAGCTATTCAAAATGGCCGTTCCCACAATGGTTACAAAGAAAATAAGGGAAGTAACAGCATGCTTCGAAGCGCCACTTTAGAAAGTAACGGTTGAGTTGACCATAACATTTACATTGTAAATAGAACCCCCCTTGTAAAACTTTTTAAAAAAGATTTTTTCTAAAAAATAATAATTTCAGGAAGGTTGTTAGGGTCTAAAGAATCGAAAGCACAAAAAATTACTTGCGAAAAAAAATGTTTTCTATGTATTTTAGACTTGGTTAATGGATGTAGATCTTCACCTTTAATTTTCACTTAGGACAGCCAGAAATTGCTATGAAAACAAATACCATCTCCTGGAATACTGCAGATTTACATAAGCAAAATAATATTAATTTTTGTGTAAAACTGGCTATTTTTGGCGAAATATATATAAAGGCCTCTGACAATTATAAAGACATTTTTAATTGAGAACTTATATTTGCTCGGCACTGGTGTGAGCGATTGTGAAATGTGTGGCCTAAATTGTGTAAATAAATAAAGAAACAAGCGTTGTGAAGGTGGGCGCAGATTCAATCGCTGTATAACACTCGTTTCTTTATTTATTTACACGATCTAGGCCACTCGTTACGCAATCGCTCACATAGTGAAATATAGGTTCTCAATTAAAAATATCTTTATAATCATTATTATCATATTCTGTCTGATATAAGATTATCCATTCTCTAAATTTCATAAGGGCCTATATAACGAAAAAGACTATTGGAACAATATGATCCCCACCTCCCTTATTTAATTTTACGAAATCTCTATAAAATATAATTTGCTTTCCTGTGTTGTTATATTTGAAGTCTTTTTTTCCCCAGGCAATGCCGAGTATCCCTGCTAGTATATATATAAATGTTGAAGATGTAAGCAACATTTTCGGCATATTATACTTTTTTATAAAAAGCATAAAAATGAGACTTGAACACAAGAAAGATTTTATGGGGAAGGTGCTGTGAATGATGAAACATATCAAAAGTGGGAACTTTTTTTGGACGATTGAACTCCTTGTTGTTTGTGTTGTTAACACAACGTTTTGTCCGTTTCAGGTGTACTATCCGAATGTGATGGTGGTAAATCTCCAATAGTAGCTACACTTATAACGTAGGATTCGGTGTTTTCCTTTCCTTTTCTTGTTAGGCCTTGTCCTTGTTGTGTAGCAGAAGCCACTTCGAGTTGAAATCCGCACTTGTCTGATTTATATCCTCCGCTACTCAACAGGGAAGAAGGCTGAAGAATGGATCGGCCGAAATGTCGTGTTAACAACACAAGCAACAAGAAAGAGTTCAATCGTCCAAAAACCTCTTTGAATGTTAATGACCCTTCTTAAAACTGTAGACCATAATTATTTTATGGTTCAAATCTGTATGATGTATCATTTTTTATTTTATTTTTTGAACTTGCTCTGTTGTTATTTTTGGTATCAATCTTATTGCGGCGCTCTCTCTTATATACACACTAATGAAACATTCTCTTTTTTCATGCATATCAATTGTGCAGTCTTTAAATCTACATAACATTTCTAATCTTGAGTAAAATCTGATCAACCTTACATTATTTTCAATATATTTCATTTATTTATTTAGGCCATGTTGACTTCACGGTAGAGGTAGAGCGAGCTCTGCGTGTCCTTGATGGAGCCGTCCTTGTCTTATGTGCTGTGGGAGGTGTACAGAGCCAGACATTCACTGTAGACAGGCAAATGAAACGCTACATGGTTCCCTGTGTGACATTCATCAACAAATTAGATCGTATGGGATCTAATCCACACAGAGTTCTCTCGCAATTGAGGTATTTAAAAATGACCCCATTATATGCATAAATAAATCAATGCACTCAATGTAAAAAATTACAATTTTAATACTTTTTATTTTTACTGATGGTGTATAATTTCATTTATATAATTTTATTGTTTATTTATTAAAAAGTATTTTTAAATTTACAAGAATATCAGGAATGGACTTTTTTACATCAAATTCATGTATTTTAGAGTTTATCAAATATACTAACAACTACCATGTGATTTAAGTTCTGTTTAATTTTTAACTGCAACGATAATTGAAAGTTCTATGAATGGCAAAAGGTTTTTCGTTCAGACTCTTTTGAATCGGTTCATAGCATTGGTAAAAGTAGAAATGTAGGATATAGAAAATGTGCAAAGAGGAAATTCTTTTTCTTTTTTACATGACGTACATCATATTCCTTTTTTTAAAAATCAATTCTCAAGATAAAAAAAATAAAAAGTTCAAGAAAGAAAGAAAGCAGACTAAACAGCGTTTATAACTAAGATTATCTTCTTCATATATATTTATAACTTTTTAATTTGCCAATGAATTATATTATATTTCGGACAATATTTTTTGTTTTATTTTTGATGCAATGATTATTTTTTTTGTTTCGGACGTTCTAACGGATTAACTTGAAAAATCAATTGGAAACAAATAGTTTTATTACAGAAAAAAAAAATTTTGCCAAATGCTGTCAAAAATTGTATAAACAATGTTGCAGGTTTTAAACAGAGTCTGTTCTTTTTCTTGTTTTATCTCTTGTTAACTCCAATTTTGATCTCTTCTACAGGTCAAAACTGAACCACAATGCAGCCTTTTTACAATTGCCTATTGGACTTGAATCCAAAACTGAAGGCATCATTGATTTGATTCACAGGAAAGCTGTTTACTTCAAAGAACCAATGGGGTAAGCAGGAGATTCATTTTTTTAATACCTTATTGCTTAAGCAAGTCCTCTTGTTGTTAATATCTTATATAAAACAAACTACTTAAGAAACCAAGTATTATTTTTAACTTTAATTTTTTTTTTTTCCTTTTTAGTCTCAACATTATTGAAGATGAAGTCCCTGCTGACAGACGAGCAGAAGTTGAAGAAAAGAGAGCTGAGCTAATTGGTAATACTTTTTTTCTTTTTTTTTCTTAATAATTATCTTCTTATGTTATCTCAGGAAAAATCAAAATAACATTTTTCTCGATTGACTGTATCGCCCATAAATGAGTACAACTCTACCACTATGTTATAGGAAGTTAATTTTCTTCTAAACCAATTATAGCTGGATTTTATTATTTCTAGTGGAACATTACACAATCAAAACAGATAGTATCATGCTGAAGAGTTTGGTCATAAATAATACCTGATAATATCCGTTTTGATTGTGTAATGTTCCACTAGAAATAATAAAATCCTGCTATGTTTGGTTTAGAAGACAATTAACTTTCTATTAAAAAGTGGTAGGAGTCTACTTATTTATGGGTGATACTGTACATTTTCTCCCCACTATCCAAAAGTAGAGCCTTCCAATAACAACCTTTTTGTAAGCCAAAATGCTGTAAAACAAAAAACAATTACCATTTATATGTGGAAATTTTTTGAGCATTCCCAGACCCCAAAATTGAGATGATGGTATGTTAGGTTGAGTCATCAGAGGGATTGGGGTGATAGGAGGTACAGGAGACTGAGATAAGGAGAGGGTGTGCGCTGCCTCTATAACAGCTCGCTGCAAAACAAACGCTGAAGGCTTTTTTCACTTTTTGTCTATTTTAGTAAATGCGAAAAAAGTGGCGGAATACCTGTATGTATAACTAAGCTAAGATTTTGACTTTAAGATTGTAAAACAGTGTCATAAAAACTTGCAATGTGAATACAGCTCAAATTTTGTTGGTGCTCTGTTTTTTTTCTAAAATATTTGATTATTTGTTTTTCATGAGTTTATGGTTGAACTCCTTCTGGTATTACGTAATAAAAAAGAAATGCTAAAATGTTATCTTCAAATTGTTTTTAAATGTTATTGTATTTTGTTCTTTTTCAGAATGTCTGGCCAATGTTGATGAGACTTTGGGTGAAATCTTCCTTGAAGAAAGACAACCAACTGAAAAAGAAATAATGGTAAAAACTATTGTCAAACTCCAGGACAAAGTCAGGAGTTGACTTTGTTTTCCACACCAAAATTAGGGGTGTAAACCAATTATGTAAAATCCCCATTCCCCTACCATGATTTGAACTCATGACCAAGTGATCGGTAGCTGGCTGTCTTACTGACTCTTAGATATTAACAAAAATGTATCATGGGCTTATTTCATTCTAATAAATAAAATATTTTTATAATTTAAAAAATATTATATATACAATACCAAAATTGCAGTAATCATCTTCAATTTTAAGTTTGTAATAGGGGCTTTTAATTCTACAGGAATCTTTGTTAGAACTGTTCTCTCTTTATAATAGTTATATTTTTTCATTTAGGTGGTTTGGGCTGCCATAACAGTTATCAGCACAGAAAATGGAACCATTGAACCAAATTCAAATTCTAGTTGGCACTTTTATCTGGACTACAACAGAATATCTAATAAATATAATATATGCATAAATGTTTTAATAATTTAAACAAGTATGAAATATCTTAAAACATGGATCTGCACATATGGCCACCTAAATAATAACACACTATCAAGTTATCTTGTCCGTGTCACTGGATTGATAACTTTCTAAAATATGCAAATTTTCTTTGTTTGCTCAAGGACATGCTGCCATCTTGTGAAAGAATAACACACTATCATAAGATGAGTTTTCTCATCTGTGGCACAGGACTGATGACTTGCTAAGACAAGTTATTTTGTTTGTGGCAGAAAACAGGTTAATAAATCCTACTCATCAATGGGTTACATAAACAACTAGTATTTACATAAGATCTCTGTACCTCAAACTGGAAAGAGAAAAGTATTAATCTTAAAAAAACTCCTTATTTTCAATTTTCTTGTCTCAATTTAATAAATGATGAAACTGTTTTTTAACCTTTCACAAAATCTTTTTTTTTTTCAGGCTGCTATAAAAAGAACCTGCATTAAACGTTCCTTCACTCCAGTTCTGATGGGAACAGCTTTGAAAAACAAAGGAGTTCAAATTTTATTAGATGCCATCCTCTCATATCTGCCTAATCCCAGCGAAGTTACAAATGTGGCTTTGGATAACAGTGAGGGGTAAGCTATATTTTATATATATTTTGTATTTCTAATCTTTAAATGTTGCCAAATTTCAAGAAACTTCTATGTTTGCCATTAGGATTTATTTTTTATCCTCATAACAAAGCATTAATCTAATACTATAAATATGTCATATATTCAGCATTGTGCTGTGACAAAAAAAGGATCATGGCTAATGCGATTAAAGGAGAACATGACACTACATGGAATTACATGACTGAGTAAGGACACATCTCTCATATTCAGTGACATAGCATGAACAAAGGAAGATAGGACACGTCATATGTATTTGGCCAAGGAATGCATATATAAAAGTGACCAGTAAAGATTCATGCTCAGGTTCTTGTTCTCTGCCCTTTCTTCTGTCATTAGAAAAAACACCACACAACTTTCAGTTCTACAGTTGATAGCAGACCTCACTTTATTTGTACACAGAACAGAGAGAGAAAGTAAGATCAAACAAAGGACAAGGCTTCCTTATTTAAAATCATCTGACCACTTCTGACCAGACGATTTTAAATAAGGAAGCCTTGTCCTTTGTTTGCTCTGTTGTCAATTAGTAATTTCACATGTCACATCTGCAGTCTTACATTTCCTGACACCAAAGAATGCAGCAAACGACTTTTCAGACCAATCAGATTCAGAGCTCAAAATTTTAGCCAATAAAAACGATATCCAAAAGGAAAAAAAAGGGTAGTTAGGTGGTGGAAACACTGTTTAACAATGACTTTGCCAATTACATGCATTTGATTAATCTGATAATAGTACCGATATTTTCATATTCTATTTACAAATGAGAATTATTTTTAGTTTCTTAATTGTTTTTTTATTATGTGATTGTCTTAATATTTTGGTTCATTTTATTTTTTAATTTATTTTAAAAATTTATAGTGCAGAGAAAGCAAAGACATTCACTTTAGATTCAGCACGAAATACAGTTTTACCTTTCATTGGACTCGCATTTAAATTGGAGGTGAGTTTACTTCATTTTATCATTGTCTTCTTCTTCTTTTTTAGCAACTAGCAAAGTACCCGTAAAAATGACGGGATTATTTACATATGGATAAATTATACAAATATATATTTTAGTATAAATGTATTTATTACAAATAAAAAAACACATACTATAATGTCATCTTCTGTTTAGTGCCTTTGTTCGCTTTGTTGGTCTTTCTGTTTTAGCTGTGTATAGTTCAAACATGTGTTTAGCATGTTAAGAAGAGAGACAGAACAAAAGACACGTGTTGACAGGACTGTTTGTCTGGGAAGAACTGAAGAACCTTCCCAGCTCCTGTTTTTGTGACCAGAAACTGGCACTCATAATACAGGGTCTGTTGGATAAACTCTCAGCGTGTTTATTCATATTAAAAATGTACACATATAAACATAGATACATACATATATAGAGAGTAATACATAAACATTACACATACCTTGAACAAAATTTATTTTTCTGTTTTTCTACAACTTCATATTTTCTGTTTTTTAATAATTTTAAAACAATAAGGCAACAGAATAGGGTAAAAAAAAAAGAATTACTTTTTTAATATAAGAAAAACATCAGTTTTATTCATGAAAAATCCAAAATGCCTATATTTAGTGGAATTGTTTTCCATGCTACTACTAAAATAGCAGCAATATTAGTAGTTATGATGTAGATACAAGGCTCTACTGTGTCGCATCTACATCATAACTACTAATATTGCTGCTATTTTAGTAGTAGCATGGAAAACAATTCCACTAAATATAGGTATTCCTCTCTTTCTGTTTGCTTTAGCATGACAGAAACCAACAAACAGAGAGAAAAAGTGATATGGGCTTTTATATTATAAGATCATAAAATGAAAGTTTTCATGCCGGTTGAGAATTGGGGAGGGTTGATTGTCAGGCAAGTACCCAAGTTCTGTAAAAACCTACAATTGCTACAGAAGCAATGAATAGTGCCGGTTGAGAATTGGGGAGGGTTGATTGTCAGGCAAGTACCCAAGTTCTGTAAAAATCTACAATTGCTACAGAAGCAATGAATAAAAATCTCGATTGAACAAATCCTAATCGATGTGCAGCAGAGAAAGCAATACGCTGCCATGGATCGTTCAAATTGAGGCAAAAACCATTACCCTATATGCCTTGTCGCACCGGAGAACCTATAATTACTTATTAAACGTATATATAACAAATTATCCTTCTGATAACTGGGTTACTTTTTTTCCCAACTTTTCTTCTTATTTTTTCTCTTTCTATATTTTTCTTCTTTTGTTTTGTTTCAAAGGCTGGAAAATTTGGTCAATTAACCTACATGCGTATGTACCAGGGTGGCTTGAAGAGGGGTGACACCATCATTAATACACGGACACAGAAGAAAACCAGAGTGCAGAGATTAGTACGAATGCATGCTGATGAGATGGAGGTAATTATTATGAATAGCAATGAGGGATGTTACTTTGTAGATAATAGAATATAAAAGATAAAGCAGGTAGATTTTGGCAGATGGATTGAAACAAGTGAAGCAATATTAACCTCTTGGTATCCGGATGTTTTATCTCGCATCACATCAGTGAAATATCTCGTCAGCTGCTCCAGGACAATCATTGCTTTCACTGCCTTTGTTACTATCAAATTTTCTTGAATTACTATCTGATTCACTACCAAAGTAAGCAGACCTAAGACAAAGAAATTTTTCACAAGATACAAGGTGTGGCTAATGAATAATGAGGCTAATATAAGTGGAACCACTGAGCGCATACAGGAAAAGTTTCTTCAAATTGCAACAAATCCCTCTGTTGTGACTGGTCTTTTTTGACCTTAAACAGTTGAATAATATTGAGTAAGAAATTACTCTGATTAAATGGTGCAATTCACTTGCACACAGTCGTAGTAATAATTGTGATAATTCAAAAAGGGGTAATTCATAATAAAGTAACAGGTGTTACTAGCTTACACAGTAATAAGACTTCTTCAGAACAGGAAGCGAAAAGGTTTTTTAAATACTTGTGCAGACTGGTTTTGACTAGTCTGCCGATCTGATTGGCTGAAATAAAAATTTACATGACTGAAGAAAGGGAAGTACCTTTTCTATAAATTTAAACACAATCAAATCTATTAGCTTTTTTTGCGGTAACACAAGCTTGATTTTTGGCCGGAAGTCAAAATAAGGGTGAGTACACTTTTTTCTGACAATATTGACCAATGGGCAAGCATAAACAACCCCTGAAAGTTTCTTTAATTTTATTATTATTATTATTAGATGAAACATTGTCAGCCATTATTAATTTTTGATTAGTATTTCTTTGACGGTCTGCCATGAAAAGCAATTGAAATTAAGATGAAATTGTAGTAAAAAAAATCATTTTTATTTTCATTAATTTTATTTTTAATTACATATAAGTAAAAAAAAACCTGGGTGTAGTATTGCAGCATTTTATTACTATAAGTTATAGAGAAAAATAAATTTTAAACTCCTTTTTTTTTTCCAGGAAATTGCCGAGGGCTATTCTGGGGATATCTGTGCATTATTTGGAGTGGACTGTGCGAGTGGAGACACATTTGTTACTAAAGGCAACACTGACGTTTCCATGGTAATTTTCTTTGAATACTTTTAATTTATGTTTCATTAATGTCATTTTTTAGTAGTGTGTCCATTATTTCTTTACTGCTACTCATTTAGTGAATATTTCAGTTTTGTATATATATGTTGTATAGCCACGGGTCCGCGGGAGGAAAATCCTGGAATTGGAGAGAATGAAGAGTGGGAGAGAGATAATGAGAGCTGACAGACTTTTCTTAGACAGCAGGGCATACAGGTCTTTTGATAACAGGGAAATTGATCCTGTCTTCGTCCCAAGCCTAAGTGATCTCTCTGACTTCTGAAGGCGCTCTGTGTGGCTTTTATAGGGTCCGAATGCCCACGCTGATTTTCCAGCCCACCAGTCAAACCCTGTTTATGACTTTCAACACCTGTGGGGGTCAAATCTGACCCCCGCCTACAGTTGCCTAAATAACCAACATATATACCAATTTTTTTCGAACAATCTAAACTCTTCTTCCTAGCTTCGATATTGACACAACGTTTTGGCTGATTCATTCTACGCCATTCTTCAGGTGTAATATGTGATATCCGTAAGGAAAGAGAGCCTCTTTCTCTGGTGCAAAGCAAAAAACGGTATCAAACACAAAATTTAAACATAAGTTGTTTTATTTTAGCAACGCGTGCAGTACAGCTTGTTCCATAATTTTTAACATGGAAAAGTTCTCATTTTCTTTTGTTAAACAAAGAATTAGTCTCATGTCTCAGTATTTCAGTTTTGTACGGCTGTTTCTGGCCACCATCTTGAAATGTAAGAAAAACTGGGAATCATGAAGGAAAAGTTTTTTTTTGTCCGGTCCATAAAGTGACGAAAAGACAGCCGTGTTTGCTTTAAAATTTGTGTTTGATAAATTATCATTTTGTGACTTCTTTCATTAAGAAAACAATCAACAGAAATGTAAGAACAAGTGTCAAGTTACAGAACCCATGTAAATGTTAATGTAGCAGAAAAATCATACATTTATGAAGCATTATATTTTTGCTGTTAGACTATGTTAGTGTCTTAAATTATGATTATTCTTTTCTTATGTAAGAAAGCAATTCTTTTCCTCTGCCAACGAAGTTGGAGATGTATATGCATTACCCTGTGTCCTTCCGTCAGTTTTTCTATCAGCCTGTCCATATGATCGATGAATTTCAATGTAATTTTATGGATGGGTGGGCAACAGCCTATGGAAGAAGTGATTACATTTTTGGGCAGATCCATGCCCAATTACCTCACCTACATCGTAGCTGTGAAGCTAGCAATTATAATTTGCTACCAAAAGCAGGTATGACTCGAAGAAAGGAACACAGAGACAGACAATGTTGATACTAGCACACACACTGTGATAAGAGACCGATCATCAGCGCGCATTAGCTGACTTTATTTTAATCACTGCGCATGCCTGAACCATACTTCCATAAGGCTTGCATGCAAGGGAGATAATTCTAGGTAGTTATCTCCTTTTCCTCTTCACTGGCTAGGTGCAAACATTACAGTAGCTATCTGTCCAAATCGCAAAATATCTCCAAAAATGATCTGTCTGTCCATACAATATCTCCAAAAATTCTCACTGAATTTCAATGAAATGTTGTGGTAGGGTGGGCAATGGGCTATGAAAGAAGCAATTAAATCTTTTGAGTGGATGCATGCACAATTACCTCCCCTACGTCATAGTCACAATGGCGTTGGCAGAGGTATGCGCTCTCTGAGTGCTTCCTAGTTATAATTCGGGGGGGGGGGATTTTTACATATTGAATGAATGAGATACCTGATTTTGCATATTGAATGAACAAGATGTTACCTGTTTTCCTCGAAATGTACACCTGTCTATAGAATAATAATCAGCTATTATATAAAACATTTATACATTTAAAACCATATACAGACAGCATAAAGTAAGCCTTACTGAAGTATTTAGCTCTAAAAAGGATATTGATTGAACCATGTCAAGGTTGGCTTTCTGCTTTCTGCTGCTACTGCAAAGCAAGGTAGTTATGGGAGATTGGTTTGCCAAAGTGCTCACTTATCTACTCTCTTCTCTATCAACTGAGTGACAAGTGATAAAACATTTTATTTAAATATCTGGTGATGGCACAGAGCACAGGCAAAAGTAAATTCATGCCTCTCTCATGGTCGTGTGTGAAGTAAACATAAATAATGTCAGTTGGAATTTGAACTCTGATCACCAATTACATTCTCTGTGTCTCTATTATTTTACCCCATCACTCCAAGGAAGAAAATTAACATCAAAATCAGTAATCCAGCATTTATAGTGTCTTGTGCTACCTCTTTGTAGGAACACAAGTCCAAAGAGGAATATGGCAGAACATATCTCTATCTGTCTGCAATTATAAATTCAGCCTTGTTCAAAGTTCAATGTATATATATAACATATATGATTGTATGTATATATATATATAACATATATAATTTATTCAAGAAATAACAATGAAGGATTGAATTAAAGAATGAAGATTGATTGGGGGGAAATAATGCTGGTTTCATTAGGAAAATGTTCAGGAAAAATAATGCTTGTTGCATTAGGAAAATGTTCAGGAAAAATAATGCATTAGGAAGTGTATATTTGACTGGAACAAAAGAGTCAATAAGAAGTTGTTGTAAATGTGTGTATATGTAAGCATATGCATAGGTGAGTGATTGTATGCATGTGTGAGTCAAATCATGGACTGTACTTGCCTTGTGAATGTGAGAATTTACTTTTGCATACATATATGCATATGTGTTAGTCACTACTTGCCTACGTGCAAAGTTGAGTGTGAGTGTGAGTCGACCAGCCGGACGACCAGGCACGGGCTGAGACTGGCTTGAAATTGTCTATCGGCTGATATTTATAGGAAATAGACAGGCTCGCGGAGCAAGTGAAAATTAGATGAATAATTGTTGAGCAATCATTTGGCTGTTTTAACTTTGCGCCTTTTTCCAACTGGTGGGATTTTGAGAGGGAAACGTGTGGAGCCTATTTGGATTATATCTTTTGAGAATAAATGCTTGGAGGTGAGGAAAGGTCCTAACCCTAATGATACTGGATTAACCTGTACAGGTTTTTATTTATTATTTATTATTATTTATTTGTTCACAACTTGGATAAGTTATTAAAAACTGTGAATCTGTTTAAAAAGATTTTTGACAATACATGGCCATCTAACTACAATTGAAGAAATCTGTGTGTTTGTGCTCTGTGATTACTCGACAACTGGCCATTGTACGAAGTTGACAACATAGATATATTAGTCAGCACACAAGGCAGTGCAATGTCGAACCTGTACAGGTATCCCCTGCTTTACGCCACTTTGTTTTTATGAAAGACCTAAGCCGCCATAACCTTGAACTGTGTCTGTGAGCATCTGTGCTTTATCTCAGGAATCGGCAGACTTCTTTTGGAGGCGGGTTGGATTAAAAATGTTTCTATGTCTTGCGGGCCAAGGTGGATACAAAAAATGAAACAACAATCATACAAGCTACAACTTGTTTTTTAATTACTATAATGTTTTTCATTATAGGAGTATATACCTTCATAAACTTCCATCTACTATCAATCAATGAGAACTATGAAATTCTTTTTGGGGATAATATATTGTCAAATTATGTTTAAAACTTTGTGTATATTAATAGAACAGTAGGAATATATAGTGTTAAAACATTGGTTCATTTGAGGCTACTGCAAAAATGAGACTTTTTCTCTATTTTTCAATTCTGGATGTTATTGTTTGCTAACCAAAGATAGAGAAGGAAAACAAATTTTTATATGTAATGTCACTCATTCAATGAAGTCAGCAGGCTGGATGAAATGAAGCCCACGGGCCATAATCTGCCGACCCCTGCTTTATCTCAATTTATTTTGTGCATCCATTAGCAAGATGTGTCCTAAGGTATTAGAAAAGCCTAAAAGAACTCATAAGGGTGTTATACTTAGTAATAAGTAAAACTGGCTAGACATACATGAAGGTTATTTTGGGGTCTGGGAACGCTCAAAATATTTTCCCATATAAATTAATGGTAATTACTTCTTCTCTTTATGCCATTTCCACTTATCAAAAGCTTCATAGGAACGTTCTACTTTTGGATAGAACATTTAGAACATTTTATTTTAGTGTGGAAAAAAAAAATACAATTTGTATAGCAGACATAACAATCATATTTATACAAGGGCCTTAAACCTTTTGTGGTGGGGAAAACCTGTACTGAATTTAAACCTAAAAGAACCTTCCCCATATAGTGAAACATTTTAGGAGTAAAATAATTAAGAATAGTTTATCTGTTGCCTGTAACTTTTTTTTTTCTAGACTTTGTTGCCTGTGCATGTTCTGTATTGGTGATGCTGTTCTTTTGCAGGAATCCATGTTCATCCCAGACCCGGTGATCTCTATGTCTATCCGGCCAGCCAATCAGAAAGACTCGGACAATTTTGCCAAAGGCATGGCACGGTTTACTAAAGAAGATCCAACTCTGGTCGTCAATTATGATCCTGAAAGCCGTGAGACACTTGTATCAGGAATGGGGGAACTTCATTTGGACAT
>VCCN01003057.1:2077750-2088493 GCA_006491835.1 Architeuthis dux | reverse complement strand
TTCAGTGCCAAATGTATCCTTGGTAAACCGAAGGTAGCCTTCCGAGAAACCATGTCTGGGCCCTGCAAGTAAGTACTTTACCTTGGGTTTCTTTTAAAACATCTTGACTGGAGGTTTACTCCTCACATTGGCCCTGCCGTCTATGGTCCAAATGCTGTGGAAAACCATCCTCAAAATCTTTGTTCGCGAAGCCAAGCCATTCATTCATTCATTCGTATATGTACTAGAAACTGTCAACCAAAACTGTCAACATAGGTTTCTTCAGTTTTCGAGTTGGTCTGGCTGACTGGCTGGCTATGTATGTATCATGCATACCTCCACACCAATGAAGCTAGAGGGCTGAAAATTTTAAAAAAACAATCACACATTTCAATGAAGGAAGATGATAATTTAGATTAACACCAGCTGAACACCGCCCGATAGTAGGTTTTCAGCTAGTTCCTGTGGAACCTCCTCTGGGCGGGGCCCCCCGAACTCCCAGGGGGTAGCTGAAAACCAGACCTTCGGGTGAACCCTCCTCCTTTTCCTCCTACTGCTACTACTCCCACAGATGGTGGATACATCGTTTACCTTATGGTTCTTGTTATCTCTATCTCTGTTATATTTTTTAATGTTTTATGCAGAAGTAATTTTATTACATATTTTTAGTGGGATGGAACTGTACTTTAAATGTTATGATGACTAGTCCACGACCATTTGCTATGCTGATGGTTATCATAAGTGTAGAACAACATGCTTGGCTGAGGGCTGCTACTGATACTATAAGTGTAACACATATTATATATATATATGATTTCAAATTGCAAACACTACTCCATACCATTTACCCACTATCTGTTCTTCTGGGGTCAAGGACTCAAGGCTCTTTACTTTCTTGAGCTGTGATATTCACTTTCAGATTCTATGCTTATTTTGAGGTATATGTAGTGCTATGGATATAAAGCTTCAATATAAGTTTGCATTTTATTTAGTGTTAGTGAGACAATTTAGTGCAATGAAAAGCAAACAAACATTAGGACTCTATGAGTAATAGTCTTGAAATTATGGGTGAATATGTCTGTATCTTTTGAGGTAGGAAAAAAGAAAGAAAGATTTCAACTATTACTAAAAGTATGATTTCTTATAACATTTAAATCCCCTGGCAAGATATTTTACTAGGTAGGAGCATACAATGAAACAAAAAAAGATTTTCCCCTCAGATTTTATGCAAAAAGTATATTTTTTGAGATACGTATACCTGTATTTTGGAGCAGATACTTCATAGCTTTTTAAAACTCTAATAGCTATGCCTCCAAGTAGAAACTACTATTTGTGTTTGTTTAGAATACTTTGTAAAGACAGTTTTATGCTTTAAGTGAGGCTTAAACATGTAAAGATTAGTAAACAACATTTATATACATTGATAAAATTTCACTTTTTTTTTCTCTCCACAGGTTTGACTATCTGCATAAAAAACAGTCTGGTGGCCAAGGACAGTACGGTCGAGTCATTGGAGTTATGGAGGTTGGTTTCACTTGATACCAAAATCTTTTTCTTTTCTTTTTTTTTTCTTCATACATTTCTCATATTCTTTTTGAGAATTTGTGATTAAACATATTCCATTAAAGAAAACACACACAGGGTGCTATCCAAAAGTTTGGGGAATATGACCATGAAACATTACTTGACCTAACACCTAGTTTCTACCAAATTCTTTGATGGAAAGGTTTCACCTACTATCTGAAAATAGAGCGTTTCTATGAAACCTTTCATAAGACAAGATGGCACAAAGCGAAGAAGTTGGGGTTTGTCATTGATGTTTCTACTAACAGCCTATTTTTTCCGGTCTAGAGTTGTTATCCTATCCCAACCCCTGAACCTCGAGGAGAGGTGGTCCAAATTAGTCTGGCCTCCATCCTTTGACATGTCCAGTATGGGTGGCCCTACCAGGAGCTTACGCTTCCATAGCTCTCCGGGTCATTGAGGCACGCAAGCCACCACACCACAACAAGGAATGGACCCTGTGGTGGAAAGCGAAGAAGTAGTTCCCATTAATTTTTATAGGAAAAATCTTTGATCATTCTCAGGCACCCAAAATAACCGTGCGTTAGATTTTCGCTATGATTGACAGTGCTGCAATGACTGCAGAAAATTAAGATGATTATTGCAACTTTTGTATTGTAAATATAGAATAAGAAATTTGTAAATATATAAGACTCATCAGTTTAGCTCAGTTGGTAAGAAAGACACCTACCAATCACTTGGTCGTGATTTCAAATCACGGTAGGGAAATGTTAATTTTGCTTTCACAGACATCTCTGCACACGTCTACTTAGCGCCGACTTCTCCATGCATGACCACTAGGCACGTAGATAACTCAGCACACCATAACTCAGTGCATCTCAACACAAAACGGACCAACAAAAACAAACTATAGAATTAAAACAATTCATTGAGATACAAATATTAAAATTATTTTATTTTATTATGAATTAATTTACTAAAATGTTTTAATATTAATGAATAATTTTATAGTTTTGTTTACTAACTCATTCAGCAATAAAATCTAGTACTCAACTGCGAAATAGAAAATAATTTTAATATTTAAATAAAAGTTTCATAGTCTGTTCACAGACTCATTACATTCCCATAATTTCAATTTTCATAATAAATCGTTTCAACTCCATCAAATTGAACTGTAGAAGTAAATTAATTCACTGAAATAATTCAACTCAAAAAATAGTTTTAATTTTTATATCTCAATAAATTGTTTTAATTCCATAGTTTGTTTTTGTCAGTGCTAAGTAGACGTGTGCGGAGAAGTCGGGTCATGGTTAATTTTATATATCCGTTTGGTTTAATGTGACGTGATAGACAAACAGTGAAGAGTTTACTCCCCTGAATTAGTTTTTGTTCTTGTTCTTGTTGTGGGGCGAAAAATAAAGTCAACTCCAACTTGGACCGGAGTTTGACAAAGAGAATGAGTTCAATACCCATACAACTTATGGAATGATAATGAGTCATCTCAAAATTACAGAAAGTATGAAGCCATTTATTATAATCACGGTTATTGTTATCAAAATCAGTCGGTCCCAAACACTTTATTTAAAATGAATTAAAAATTCATATTATTTCTATATAATATAAAGTTGTTTATAACAATGGATTTAATGACATAAAAATGAATGTAAATTGTTGCCATTTTTATATCCTTTAGTTAATGTTATCAGTCGGTTATAATTATCTAAATGACCCTGTCCCAAAGTGATCACAAGACATTTAATTGGACCCACTCAAAATACTAGAACTTTAAAAACAAAAATTCATTATGTTTATAATTAGACAGATGGAGTAAAAAAAACATTGGACTGTTACCAACACCCACACACACACACACACACACACACACACACACACACACACACACAATGTTATGTACATTGCTGCAAGATACCAAAAAATGGATTTGTGTATAGTATTGTACCTCTGACTGTAAATTTGATGTATTTTGGAAGTGTGTAAGCAACAAGAGATTTACTGTAGGTGGGTAATGAAATACAAATAAGAGTAATAATATATAATTCTGAATGCTACATACTTGATTTGGACATAGACCTGGACTGAATAAGTTTAGGAAAATCATTCAATTAATAATAATTTTGATTTTTGGTTTAGATCATGATTTTGTTGGGAAGTGAAAGTTTGTTTTTTTTTGGTTAAAGAGATTATTTTATTTGTATATTTGTTTTCTAAGTGACACTTGCTAAGAACTCTGTAGATAATAAAACACCAGTCCATTATTAATATATTAAAGAGCTGCTGTTACATTTTTGTTGTTTTTGTGGACATTTTAAAAATCTAAAATAATGTTTTATTTTTTTCCTTCTAGCCTTTACCACCCGACGACAACACCAAACTTGAATTTAGTGATGAGACTACCGGAACTAACATACCTAAACCGTATATACCTGCCATCAAAAAAGTAAGGACAGAATTTTCCTTTTCAATTAATTACTTAAGATGAACATCACCAGCTAGTAGAGTAGCGGACTGAAAATTGTATTAGGTTGTAACAAATGTTCTGTCCATTTTTTTGTACCGTTAATTGCAACAAAGCCTTGCTGTGAATAGCGAATAATTCAATGTTAGCCATATGATTGTTCCTCACTAGCTTCTTCAAACTGTGTGGAACAATCATATGGCTAACATTGAAAAGTTGGTATGTTAATTTCGTTTAATTAATTGGCAGATTTAAGCCTTTGATTGTAGATGGTATTTATTTGCCTCTCTACAAGGGCAAGTATAACAAAAAGTCAGGTTTAATGATGGCCCCACACACGTACATGTGAATAGAGGCAAAAATTGTCCGGTCCCAGAGGCTTTTACTGCAGGTGTAGGGGCGTACCGTTGACTCTACCACATTAGTGCAATGAGGAGGTGCTCCCTGAGAGACAGATCCCCATGAACCAGGCACACTTCAGTTGTGCCATGTCCACCTGCAGATGAGACACAACTGATGTTCAAAAGGAGATTTAATTACAGTTTTAGAGAAAATAAATTGAAAACTCTCAGTTTCAGCCATTCTCAACCGTTTTGGGGTCATGGCCCCCTTCAGAGCTATTCTCTGGTTCCAGGGCCCCCTGTCAAACAGGGATACAACACGAACAGATAGAAATGTGTAAATGGACCCTGTTAAGTTGGATATTATCTATGAATCTTTGAAGGATGAAACCTCAGAAAAATATAAATACTAACAAAAATAGCATCTTAGTTTGGATTCCCATTGTTTTATTGTTTTTTGTTTTTTTAGAAAGATTTAAATAGGTGAAGTAGGATCAATGAGATCAGAGCAGGATTTGGCCTGATGGGGAGACAATCCAAACTTTATCTCATAGACTTACCCAAAACAGTCATTGGAATAGCGTCGATGCTATTCCAATGCCTCTTTTGGATAAGTGTTATTATCTCTCCTTCAGGTCAAATCTGACAACCCTGGAACAGAATAAAAAACATCAATTATCTCCCTTTTTCTTATATTAATAACATTAATGAACATTATTAATTTTTGACTAGCTTTTTTTCGTTTTAATTTGGTCTGCATGACCAAATTGGAAAGGCACTGTGCATGTCAAACAGGCCCCCAAGGATACAAGATGCAAGTTTAAATCTTGTTGGAGGATACTTCTTTATTTACAATCCATGCTACTTAGTCATAGAATTTTAAGATGACCTGAACGTTGCATTAAAAAGCAACAAAAATGAGATGAAAGTAAAACTATTAAAAGGTTAATGATAATAACAATGCTTCAGATAACTTGAGACTATTACATTTACTACTACTCAGACAACAAAAATAGGATTAAAGAAAGACTAATTAAAAATGAATAATAATAACTACACTTCATCTTTTGACTAGCAAAAAGAAAAGAAAAAGCAATTTTTAAAGATTATTTTCCTTCCATAAACTTTTTTTTCCTTATTTTAGGGCTTTTTGAAAGGCTGTGAAAAAGGATCTCTCACTGGACACAAGGTTTCAGGTGTTCAGTTCCGGTTAATTGATGGTAAGCAATAAAAATGGATATTTTTTCCTATAGATTATCATCTTTTCAAGCATTTTGAACCTCATATCCGTAATAAAAGGCTCAATAATCAGGAAGCCATAATTTGTGCTTTTACTATATTTGTGACCACTAAACCTAAATAATTTTATAGAGATGGCATATTATCATCAGAGGATTATTGGAAAAAGGTTATTGCTTCAAATAGGTCATATTTTGATTAAATATTTACCCTTTTTTGTTGTTTATATCATCCTTCTTCTTACTATTCAAAAAACAATTTCATGTGTAACAACCTAATATTAAGCACATATTCCTAAATTGAAGAAAAAATGATTATACAATATTTGAGAAAGATCCGTATGGAACCTGCACTCTCTACTTTTGCTAACATTACATTGACTGAATTATTCCATTGAAAATGTATAAATAATGTTTTTTTGTTTTTTTTTCACTAGGTGCCCATCACATTGTTGATTCAAGTGAATTCTCTTTCTTCACTGCTGCTGAAAATGCAGTTAAACAAGGTAAATTCATTTTATATCATTGGGCATTTCCCATAATTCATTTTAACCAACATACTTTCTGTAATTTGTTTCCAGTTGCTTGCTTATCATTGCTAACCGTTAGTAACTAATTTTCTACCCTCAAAACCATCACAAATTTGAGCACATTTTATGAATTACACTAATCTATTAGACTGCCTGATGGCTCCACAGATCTTCCCAAGCCAATCTTTTGGTGTTTTTTTACAAAACACATTACAAAAATTTTACGAATATACTGATCTCAAAAAACTTTTCTTCTTAAAGGGCCAATTTTTAAAAAAATAGTACAAATAAATAGAACAAATAAATTAAAGTAATAAGCTACATTAATTATAGTATGAATTATGTAAATTTAAATATGTTTACATTCAAAGGTTGAATTTTTGTTTTAACTATTTAATTTTTTATATGATTGGATTGAGAAAAAATAATTGATTTATCAGCGTGAGTCTTTCAGAGAAAGTCAATGATTGTATAATATTTTCTCCAATTCTACAAATGGAAATTGTAATCTTCCCCAACTTTTCCCTCCAAGGTTCATATAAGTGTCTGATAACTTATCAATAAGATAAGAGGGGAGAGAAGGCAGATGTTTCTAAAGAAACGTTACTGCAAAGGCAGTAAAGACACCTTAGAGTATGGAATCATTGAAGGGACATAAATCTTTCTTTGCAAACTGCTAAAAATCTTTGCTGTATGCAACTAAAAAAATACCTGTATCAAGGTTCTATACTTACAAAGAAACAAACATTTTTTTAAACTAATGTATATCGACATATTTTCTATCTCCATCACAAGAAATAGCAAAATATAATTCAGGTATACTACTCATTTTCTGGAAACTGATGGTCAGGCGCATCTTTTAATCTAGACAAAATTACAAGCGGACACTTGAATTTTTCGTGGCTCTCACTAGTTCACTAAGTGGCCACAGGTGGTATTGTGTGTGGAGCCATCTCTTAATTGTGTATACTATGGTGGTTGTTACTGCTCCATCGGTTTTGTAAAATCCCTAGCCTAATTTGCCTACATTTACCCCTAGTAATGGCTTCCAAGCAAAGCAAAAACACGTGTTCATATCGATGCAAGAAAAGGTAGCAGTGATGAGAAAACTCAGCCACAGTATTTCACAACAAAAGCTGTGCAAGATGCTATTGGCTCATCATCTGTATACAATATTTGTTTGATTAGTACACTTGTATCTGTTTCATTTATATTAATAAACTATATCATTTATGAAATCAAATTATGGATAATTGTATATCCAATCGACAGAATATGATAATTATAATGACACTTATTAATGAGAGCCTATATTTGCCCGGACACCAACTCCGGGCAAATATAGGCTCTCACTAATAAGTGTCATTATAATTATCATATATCATTTATATTAATGTATTGTATTTAACCATTTAATTCATATTTAATATTTGTTTAATTCAAGTTTCTAACAGGCCTAATGCTTTAAAAATATGAGATGTGCATAATTAGTGGGTTAGAGGTGTATTATTGAATTATTACTACATGACCTCTGTTGGTCCAGCAAAATGGATAATCCAGCACAGTTCTGGAACCAAGGATGTTGGAAAATGGGTGGTGTACCTTTACTAATATATGCACACTCATTGAATAGTTTCTGAAAGTACACTTAAACTTGGGTTAAAGTCTGTTGGTTTTAACTCACACAATTCCATAATGAGAATTTATAGCCTGTTGTCATCACATTGGGGAAGCACAATATACTGTCAAGTTTTATTGCCAAACAATTCTGCTGTTGACTACACTGGTGGCCTGGATGCCATTTTCTCTCTCAACATCATCTGAATGTGTTGACAAGTATATCTAAACAATATTCACGATTTCACTTCTTTTTTTAATTTCAAAGTAAATGCATTTAGACTTTACAATTGTAATCACAATGTTTAGTAAAATTGTATTAAGAGGTTAGCTGGTTTATAAGAGAAAGTTAACTAATAATTTTCATTAAAATAATTTATGTTGAGATTTGGTTGCAAAATATTTTCAAGTAAATAGAAACTTAATATTTTACAAGCATAATTAAAAAAATAATTTTTTTACTAACTGCATCTACTTCTGTCTAAGACTATAAACTTATAATGTTGTAGTTTACTTAGTTTTCATTGCTAAATCAGTTTTACTTATTTTAAGAAGAAATTTTCTTAGCATAAAGATAATTGAATGCTGGCTGAAGATGTTTGCACAAAAGCCAATATATTACAAGGCTAAGGACAGCATGAATACTTTAGGCAGAAATGAATGGATGCTATAAATCAGCAGGCAATCTCCGCTGCAGAGAATTGTAATTGATTTATTGCCTACCATACAACTGAAGAGGGAATTGTAAATATGCAGAAAAAATGTGACTCCAATCTAATCTTAATAGCCAGTTTCAACAAGCATTCTTATTTTAGTTTTCTTTTACTTTCTGAGGAAAGTAAAGTTGCATTATATTCATGCAATCCAGCTTACCAGAAAATTAATGGACCAGAAAATTAACCTAGCATAACATTTTTGGTACAGATCTACAACTGTTAACCAAGTTGAAAAAAAAAATAGAAACAATTTTTTTTTTTGCCAGTAATTTGTGCTTTTAATCTGTTAGACCCTAACGATCTTCCTAGAAGTTTTTTTTTTTTTAAATTGTGGGTGTCTGCTTGGAAAAACTTTAGTAATTCAGCTTTAATGTACAACATTTTGTTATTAAAATACAATGATTAGTTCATCTTTAATAGTTCTATTTGGCATGTAAAGGGAAACTGAAAGCTTTAACCCAGCAAGATCAAATTCCTATTTTCCTTATTTTGTCCTCTTAAAATATAATCTATATAATTTAAAATGTAGTTTAAAAAAACTGGAACATAAATTTTAATACACATAGAAAATTGTTTTAACACCAGGTTGAGTGTTTTTTTTGCCAATTTCATGTCAATATGACTATTAATTTTTTCTATATTTAAGACTGATTTCAAAACTTATTCAATTGCAGTGTATGAAGATGGCAATTTCATAATATTGGAGCCCGTAATGTCTGTAGAAGTGGCCATTCCCAATGAATTTGAATCAAATGTTTTAGTAGGATTAAATCGACGCCAAGCTGTTATCATGGGAACAGATTCAAATGAAGGTTATTCCACTATTTTCTGTGAGGTAAGTGAAATCTAAGTACCATATAAAAATAAAAAGATTTCCATAAATCTTTCATACAAAAATACCCTTTTCATAAATGAATTGATTCATAAATAAATCAGTACTGGAAATTTTTATTGAAATCCAATAATTAGATGATTTTTGGTAGATTTTAAAAAAATCTTTGGTTGGTTCACTGTCACTTTGTTGTCAAAAGTGTGCACATAAGAATTTTTTTGATAATTCAAGTTTCGTCTTATCTGCTGAGATATACAGTAATATTTTTTATTAGAGTCTGTATGTACAATATTTTGATTTCATTTTATAAGTCATAAAAATGAATATTCTGTTAATTTCTCTTTTTGCAATCTGAGTAAATATTTTAAGAAGATGGGCTGGGTTACTTGACATTAGATTTGCAGTTGTTTTCTGAAAATTCATCTGTGCAATCAGATTATAAAAAGGTTTTTCTGCAATATAATATGAGTACAATTCCAAATTTTTTCAATAAAAAGAAAACTGTAAAAAAATGACAACTTTCTAAGTAAATAAATACCTACTGAGCTGAGGATATTAGAGTCATCAAAAACTGCCTAAGTTTGTCAAAATGTCAAATTTGGTATGTTTTAAAGTACAATTGCTAGTAATTTAAAATTTTTAACTAGTATTTCTTTGATCTTAATTTTAGTTGCTTTTCTTTGCAACTACAAAGACAATGGCTGTCAGTGAACAGTGCAGATCAGAAATAAAAATAAGCCCTTTTATCTTGGGACACCTGTCTGTACAGCAGCTGCTCTACTGATTGAGCTACTAGAGCTTTATGGCTGACAGAAAGAGTCTAGATTACTCTGAAGAAACTTCTAGGGTCTTGAAGAAATACAGCTTTACCCTGCTATCCAAACAGAGCATTCCTATAAAAACCTTTTGCAAGCTGAAATGGTCAAAAGCATTAGAGTCTGTATGTATAATTGTATGTATATATTTTTTATGGCTTCCATTACCAATAATTTATATGGGAAAAATCTTTGAGCGTTCCCAGACTCCGATGATGGTATGATTGGTGGTGCAGGAGACTGGGGTGCTTCTATAATGTCTCGCTGCAAAACAAACACTGTTATTCTCTCTTTTTGCAAAAATGGCATGAAACAAACTTTCGAAAAAATTCATTGTAGACCTATTAGTCATTATTAGTATAAAATTTGTAATAAAAGTTGTAAGAAGGAATTTGTCAATACTAAGCAATTTTTAATTTTCTTTTGCTAACAGGTGCCATTAAATGAGATGTTTGGCTATGCAACAGAATTGCGCTCTATGACTCAGGGCAAAGGAGAATTCACTATGGAGTTTAGTCGATACTGCCCAACACAGCCAGAAACACAACAAACTTTGATCGACCAATACCAGGAGAGTCTAATGGCCTCTCAGCCAGACAAGAAGAAGAAAAAGAAACGGAACTGATAATAGACTATATATATATATATATACTATAAGTAAAAGAGAGACAATGA
>VCCN01003057.1:2044046-2057460 GCA_006491835.1 Architeuthis dux | reverse complement strand
TTGCAACATACATGTATTTCATCCCTTTACTACTGCAGGAACACACAGAGAGAGAAAGCGCATATTGCTAACCTTACTCTTTCTTCCTCTCTAGTACCATCAGCACGCTAGCTTGCTTACGGCAGTCTGACCCTTAAAGGCTATTAATACTACTATTACTACCGCTGCTACTATTAGGTTATCGCTGTTACTACTGCTACACTTAGCTTACTACGCTACGATTATTGTTATTGTTTATACTGTTAACTTTTAATGGAGTCAGATATACTTAATAATGGAATAGATATTTATTAATAATAGTCTCCTTTACATCAATAGTATCTCCTTATCAAGCTTAACATGATCTGGAACAGAACAACAATAATGGGGCACCCAGTGAGGATCAAACTCACTGCTGTGATATATTCAGCAACGTAGCTTGACTAAAGAAGGTAATGATGGTGTGTTCAAGGAACGCATCTTTCATATTCAGTAGCCAGACCTGATTGAAGGAAACAGTACACATAGCTAGTTGTGTGGCTTGAGTATATGTCATGATTATGTGGCCTTTGACAAGGGAATGTATACAGGGCCAGCCATACCATAAACCAAACTAGGCAGCCGCCTAAGGCGCAGACCTCAGAGGGGCTCAGTGCTGACATTTTAGGAGAAAGATTTAAAAGAAGATCAAGCAACCAGGGGCGCACATTTTAAGTCTCTCCTAGGGTGCATAAAACACTTGTGCACATTTTTAGTGCATAAAACCCTCACGCCGGCCCTGAATGTCTATAAAATCACCAGAAAACACCCAAAAAGATTCCACTTGGGTCCGGCTGCCCTACCTTTCTATGTGGACGGGAGTTGTCAGACGATTTCAAATAAGGAAACCTTATTCGACCTTTCATTCTTTCCCAAAACAACATTCCGAATAAAGCAACAACTCTGAACCATTACTATACTGTAGGTATGGACATGAAACTGTCAAAGAACACTTAATCCTTTAAAAAGTGCAATTTTAAATGTAAAAATTACGTTCTTTCTTAACAATTATATCTTTTTAAAGAAGACTTGCAATAAATAAAATATGAACAGATATGATCTTGATTAGTTAATAATAGCCAGAGTTATGATATTTGAAAGATTTCTAAACTACTGTGATGACATGGGCTTCGAAGGAAGTCACGAAGTCAAACAGTATATATAAAAAACAACCTACCTTTTTTTTCTATGTAGAAACACAAGGTGAGCAGTCCGTTCTTTCAGTTGTCTGTTTCTTCTTAAGTATTAACATTAGTTAGTGGCTTTTAGTATTGGTTAGTAATTGAGAAGATAGAGAGGAAAAATAGAATATAGTGTTATTAGCATTTAGAAGATTCAGTCGAGCCTTTAAGTATTACAATGTATGCTTGATTTAGGAGACGTCAAATAGTTGTGACTAGACTTGTCCACGAGTTGAATCTGACTGGAGAGCATTGCTAAAAGCGCGGCAAACTCGGGTTGCTGAGGTTGACCCCAAGGTCAACTGTATAGACAATAGGAAGTGCTTCTAAAAATAGCACAAGCCGACCCCCGTTGTCCAGAGTTCATGACAACTACAACGACATAAGTCTGTGTTGTAATTTTTCAACATCCCTACCACTAAAACGGAAGATCATTGGTCTGTCAAAATGAAATATCTTATTACATTGGCGCAGTGACAAACTTGGTTGGTATCAATGGTATGCAAAAATACCTTGCTAACCATTGCTCTAAGACAGGCAGCCTAAGCTAATCTTACTATAATTTGGTTTAATCTGTTCTCGCTAGCATCTGACTCTAAATTTGTGTGTAGTTAAGGAAATAATCTTTAGCGGGGTTAAATATGTGGCTCATCCGTAGAAAGGTGTACAAAAGTTATGTTTAATGAATGAGAGAAATGTAATACTCATTGACTCTATCTTCCCATTACAATTGTAGCGATCATTGAAATTCATTGATAACTTTTTGGAGATATCATGTGAATAGACAGAAAGCTTTTGGAGGTATTTTGTGGTTGCAGACAGTTAACTAGGACGTACGGAAGATAATTGTGCATGGATCCGCTCCAAAATCTCATGACCGCTTTCATAGCCTATTGCCCACTCTTCCACAAAATCTAATTGAAATTCATTTGGAACATTTGAAGATACCACACAATAGCTCTAAAAGTTCTCAATGAATTTCAATTAAATTTTGTGGAAGGGTGGGTAATAGGTTATGGAAGAAGTCATGCACAATTATCTCCCCTACGTCACAGCTGTGATGACTTGGGCTTCGAATGAAGTCATGAAGTCAAACAATATATATAAAAGACAGCCTACCTTTTTTTCTATGTAGAAACACAGGGTGATCAGTCAAGTTCTTAGTTTGGCTGTTTCTTCTTAAGTATTAGCTTTAGTTAGTGGCGTTAGTACTGGTTAGTGGTTGAGACGATGGGGAGGAAAAATAGAATAGAGTGTGGTTAGCATTTAGAAGATTCAGGTGACCTTTAGATATGCTTGATTTAGGAGACGCCAAATAGATGTGACCAGTCTTGTTCCACGAGTTGACTCTACTGGTGATTCATTTTTAAAACAAGGGTTTAACCAAGAGATTTGATTGTAAATAGCTCAAAATGACTTGCTCTGAGGTATATGGTTCTTTTGTAAACTTTACTCAGCATGAATTTTCCTTTCACACGATATACAATATTCTCATATTTGATGAATATTTTTTCTGATTAGGGCACCACAGCGAAAACCCGCAATTATGAAAAATGGCCCTAAACATTTTTTCGCAACTGATCTGGAATATCTACCCCAAGTTATTTGTACTCACTGAAGGTCCGATTATACTGTTTTCTGAGCGTCTTCAGAGTTTTAAATCTTTTCGTCTCAACACATGACAAATTTGAAGACCCTCAGAATTTTCCCGAAAAATTTTATTTATACTGTTTTCTGAGCGTCTTCCGAGTTTTAAATCTTTTCGTCTCAACACATGACAACCTTGAAGACCCTTAGGATTTTTTCTTTATTTATCTTAATTTCAGTAGCTGATATGCCCTGAAACACAATTTTAACCAATCTTGGATACATAATTTTTAAAATTTTCTGGGGAGTATGCAGCCAGACCCCTCTAAAAGTCCCCCACCCCCATCTCCCAAAAAAGAATTTTGAATCACATACAAAACTTGTTTTAAATAGACTTCTAGACAACATTTAATTCCAGTAGCTGATATTCCCTGAAACGCAATTTTTAAATTTGGGAAGACGGTCAGCTCAACAAGATCACATACACAACTTTTGAAACATGTTTTTAAATAGACTTCTAGACAACACTTAATTTCAGTAGCTGATATACCCTTGAAACGCAATTTTAGCCATTAGCCAATCTTGGATACATTATTTTCAAAATTTTCTAGAAGATTATTTTAGAAGATTGTCAGCTGAACAGGTGGTATCCGTCCCTACTTTAGACTCGAACACTTTGTGGACTGTGGACTCCGTTCCAGACAAATGATCAACAAGCTCAACAAGTAAGCAATGATTAAGATAAGCCACCAGTTTATTTGCTGAACAAAGCTAACTTCGGTTAACATGGCTACGTTGACGAAACAACAGTGAACACTCATGGGGAACGCGCTTGCGAGCTAATACTTTTTTTACGAGACTAACAGTAGTAACAGATATTAAACCGCAGACAATACAGTACACACTGAACAAGTTCTAACCGGAACAACTTGCATAGCATTAACCATTTATCAAATGTATCATTTCCTTACCTACTTACCTTCCCCATGGTATGGCTACTAACTTTGGCTACTTTCTGCCTGTCATTTGTCGTTCTAAGTTTGGACTATACAACTTTCACTAGTATACTACTACAGACTACTACACTTGCGGGAACTATTGATAGTGCGCAAATAGATCATATTTCCGGAAAGTTCACTTTAAAAAAAAATAATTGCATATTTTAATTTAAGTATTACAGTTTTCAATAGTTTTCACTCGGTGTCAGTGTATTTAAATTATTGAACTGTTTTTTTTTTCGACAAATATAAAGAAAAGTAAAGAAAAGATCCTGACCCCATTATTTTTTTGTTTTTCGTGCGTGCGTGACATGAAATGATAAAGTAATGACGGAAATAAAGATGGAATGCCTTTTTTAGAAACATTACGTAAACAGAAAAAAATCACTTCAAAATTGGACAAATAGAAGCAAATAAGCGATATTTGTAACCAAACCAAATCATGATGAACTAAGACAATGTTATTGTGCAAAAAGTTTTTTAAAAGTTTTCCTTCTAATTCTCGTCTCATTCAATTCAGATTTTTTATCAGACACAGTGTCGAATTAATTTAATCCCTTTTAGTTTTATGTTATCTATTAATTAAATTAATAATTGGAATTAATTTTAAGTTATTTTGAAAAGTACCTAAAATCTGTATTTTAAGATAAAAAGGAATAATGTTTGACAATATAAACAATCGGTAGTATTTATTATACAGAAAAAGAAATACGAAACTAAAGGAAGCAGCCGTGATATCCGAGTCATGTTGCTATGACAACCTGACCAGCTTATTGTTGGCTGCCAAACAATTTTCTAGGCGATTAAAAACAATTGTGCATCAGAGAAAATTAAAGACAACTCATGAAGACGAAAACTTACACCAGCGAAACTCTGATGAAAAAGAAGGACCTTGTGGAAGGCGCATTTACTCATCAATCCCTTCAGTCCCATGTCCAAGTAAGACGACATTATTTCTGTTTGTTGTTAATGTTGTGGGACGCTGATTTGGTTTTGCGTTTTGAAGTAAACACACAAAGATTGATAGATAGATAGATAGATAGATAGATAGATAGATAGATAGATAGATAGATAATCAAGAGATAGATAGATAATCAAGATAGATGATAGATATAAACAGACTGAGATAGATGGATAGATAGATAGATATGAACAGACTGAGATAGATGGATAGATTAGATAGATATGAACAGACTGAGATAGATAGATAGATAGATAGATAGATAGATAGATAGATAGATAGATAGATAGATATGAACAGACTGAGATAGATACATAGATAGATATGAACAGACTGAGATAGATAGATAGATATGAACAGACTGAGATAGATGGATAGATAGATAGATATAAACATCTGAGATAGATGGATATATAGATAATGAAGAGACATTGATAGATAATGAAGAGACTTATATGAATAGATAAATAGGGAAGAGACTGAGATAGATAGATTAGACAGTGAAGAGACTTATGAACAGACTGAGATAGATGGATGGATAGATAGATAGATAATGAAGAGATATAGATAGATATATTGTATGGATAGATAAATAGTGAAAAGACTGAGATAGATAGATAGATATATAAGATAGATAGATAGATAGATAGTATTTTTATTGAATAAACCGAACAATAACAAACTCTGTGCGTCGGCCAATACCTTAGCAATACCAAGAAGTAAGTAATCTCAGCTTAAATTGTTTTGTTACCGTAGCAAATAAATCACCCCTGTGAGACACAAGATCACATTTAATACTTGAACTTGTCTAGTGCATTTACAAATCACTTAGAGGGGCTTTGCAATTACTTTGATACATTTTCTTTTTCAACTAAATACAACTGAATTTATTACCAAATATTTTTAAATTTCCATTCGTTATAAAAGGATCTCCCAGTTGGTGTATATTTTAGGATTTTTACTGAGCAATTCCAGTTTCAAAGTTTGGATTCCTGCCATTGATACACTTCTTTGTTATTTTCCATTTATTTACACATTTGATGCATTGTTTATTTAATCCTTGACAACAACTATTTGAAGGCTATATTTTTCTGATTGCCTGTTTGTTTTCTATCCTTCTAAAATCTTGTTCAGTATCGTTCAAGGAGATTGAAAAAGTGAATTCACATTGCTATATGGAAGAGTTGCCAAACTAGTAAGTTAATTTGGATCCCCCCCCTGCTCAGAATCCATAATGGCCCCTCCAATCTTAGGCAATAAAAACAGATTTTGTACTTGTTCAAATACTTATGAGTGTAATGTTGTCTGATATTAGTGCTTTTGTTAGCTGTGTTTAGTTTGAACGCGTTTGGTTCATAACCATATTAGCTGTGTTTAGAAAAGGAAGAGAGACAAACAAAGACACGTATGCTCAGGGCTATTGCCTGGTAAAGAGCAAGCCTTCCCCGTTCTCACTTCTGGCCCACATTATGAGCAATACATTTTATGCAAACGATAATTTATTTATATAAAAAGTATTATGTTAATTACACAAAAATTTGGCTCTTCTTGTGAAATGTTCCTGTTTTTAACTCTCAAAACTAAGCGATTAGAAGCAAAATGTCTGTTTGTTCAAATACTTATGACAAGTACTGTATATATTGATTAAAGACAATGATCATTTGAACATGATGTCATTAAAGTGTTGTTGGGTTAGGGTTGAACTCTTCTTAAATTACCCCTTAAACAATATATCGGTTTTGGCGATCTTTCACCGAATATTACATAAATCTTTATTTGTACACTTATGATAACCGTCAGTGAAGCGACAAGTCATGGACTAGTGCATATGAGAATCATTTATTTAACTAACTAGTACAAGAGTAGACACCTAACCTTTTAAACTCCAATATCTACAGCAGTCAGTCTTAAGTGTCAAATTTATGATAACTTAGATAACTATCAGTTGACTTATAAGATATGCTTCACTTGATAGCATTCCTTTTGAGCATATATCAGTTGAAAATCATTGTTGTCCTATTAGGTTAAATCTCTCTCAAGTTATTCTTTGGTTCAGTAAGAAAATAACTTCTAATTTTATTTTCCCAACTACTTCTCTATTATCAGGTTTTTAGGAAATGAATGATGTTGTAATTCACAGAAATTCAGTTTTATATTTACATGGTGAAATACAGATCTATTTATGTTAAACCATGATTTTTTTTCATGCCTTGTTAAAAGTAATAGAAGGGAAAATATTTAAAGATTTGTAAAGAGTGAATATACAAAATTATCCAGATCAGAAAAACCTAGTTGATTCATATATGAATAACTAGTTTATATAACCTATACTATCATGATATGTTAAAACTTTTATTCACTCTAATGGTTACTTATAGAGTGATACAGCAAATGCTGTATTTTAGTACCTTATATGAACCTGGTATATGTAGGCAAGTTTTCAGCCTTCCTTATTGCTGCCCACTGACTTTACTACTAATACATCATATCCCTAGTGTTATGTCGCACTCACACTAAATAAATACAAGAGAGATAACTACCTAGAATTATTAATTGCCACTATTTAAGCCATGATAGAAGTGAGTTCTAGTCATGCGCGCGCAAACGGAAATAAAGAATGCACACACACAGAGGATCCGATCATTAGTACCATGTGTGTGCCACTGTCAACATCGTTTTGTCTCCTTGTTTCTTTCTTCTAGTCAAACCCGCTTTTGGTAGCAAGTTACAAATACTAGTCACTCACAAGCTGAGAGACATTACACTTATGTCGCCATGTCTCCCTCTGTTGTCCACTGGCGGTAGTTGATTCTGCAAGAGATGAGTGTCCTTTTAGAAGAGTCCCTGTATCTTTTCCATGGCACTGCTGACCAGAGGCCTGTTCATTGAACAGAAGGGTCTTTTGTTAGCAATAGTCTTCCATCATTGACACATGGCCTGCCCAGTGCTGATGTACCTTTTGCAGCATAGCTTCAATGCTTGTGGCACTAGCTGTCCTGAGGATGTCAGTGTTTGTGATGAAGTCACTCCAGTGGACATTGAGAATGATGCAGAGGCAACGCTGATAGAAGCATTTGAGAGAGGTGTGGGTGGTGGTGCTGGTAGAATATCCACGATTCAGCTTCATAAACAAGGGTAGACACTAGCTTTGTAGACTCTTATTTTTGTGTCTTTCTAAAGGTTCTTACAACTCCAGACATATTTATCAGTCTACAAAAAGTTTTGTTTGCCTTTGCCAGTCTACAGGTTTCCCTTGATTAACGCGATTATTTAATGCCTGTCAAAACCACATTAATTAAATACAACAATCAATGGTAAAAATTACAATTGATCCATGATCGATCATTAGTGACTTAAAATACTGATAGTCCCAGGGGCTGAAAATAAGATTGTAAGTTGAAATATTATGACTTGAATGCGGTTTAGATTTCCTTGTAGCATCATTAAATGGGTTATTGCTGTGTTTTTAGTTTTATTTGCAATAAAAAAAATGGTCATAACTTCGAAATATCCTTAGTCAAGCAAACCTAAATCAGGGACTATCTGTATTTAAGTATAGCTACTCTTTAAAGTACATACTATGATACTTTTGTAAAGAAAATAATAATAAATGTGAAATATATATTTATTGAATATATTAAAGTAGTTTTACTAACATTTACCATAATATTGAGGGTAATTTGAACAGTTTTGTCCGTATTGTTGTCTTGTCAAGTTCCCTCCCAACGTTACCTTTACTTTCGTCATGTTTAAATCTTTTAATTATGTCAAGTTTAATGTCTAAAGTAATTAATTTCCTTTTCCTTTTTCAACTCTTATTCTTAGACATGGTTAAAGGGGCAAATATTTTTTACATATGTAATTCGTTTATAGAAAACAATCAATTGCGTTCACAAACTTTGGAAAGATGAGTTCTTAACAAGGTTTGTTTTTAACAGTCTTTGTACGACAAAAGAAGCAGAAGAATTCAGTTAAACACTTACTGAGAGTCTTTAGGAGTGTGATTTTCCTGAGAGACCAAAAATAAAACCCAAAACAGATTTTTTTTTCTTGTGAAAATTTGTCTTTTTTTCACATTTCTTTCTACTGAATACAAAAAAATCAGTATAATTTGATTTATTAATAAACTGTTTTGAGTCAAATTTTCTAAATATATTAAATCATGGAATAAGAAATAATCAAATAACTTAAAATCTATCGTCAGACTAAGCTTGCAGGAAAAATGGATTTGAATACATATTTTTTAATCTATTGTTCATTTATGTCATATCATTCATGTGTAAGGTTTTGTTATCCTTTGTAAATTTTTTTTCAGTACCAAATCTTTATTTTCAGAACCAAATAGCTTTGTTCAGTACCAAATTTGCTCAATTTTCATAAGTATTCATTATTATTATTATTATTATTCCATATCATGCTCCAGCTATAGTGAGCGCTCAGACTTCACATCAGGGAATGTTCTTATTTTGACAGTTTTATTGTTTAATTCATTTTTTCTATAGTAGTAGTGATACATTTCTAAATGTCTAAATGTATTCATTTATACATATACAAGTGCATAACATTCTAGTTGATTCATATAGAAATAACTAGTTGTTTATATAACCTATGCTATACCAAGTTGTATTAAAAAGGTTTTACTTCAGAATTATGCCAATATAATTATAATATGCCCACTTATCTTACAGGTTCCGCCACCTCCTGATGCTGGTGCCTTTAGGCCAAGGGCACCAAGGGCAACATCTTTTCGCAGATTCTATGAAAGAGGTGACTTTCCCATCGCCTTAGAATTTGATACAAAAGGAAACAAAATTGCCTGGAAGGTAATATTACTTTCTTTGCCTTTATTTTTTTTATATTATTATCTTCTGCAGTGAAAGAAACACAAAAAATATCAGAGCCATCAGAAAGAAATTCATATTGGGGGGTCTGTGAGCGAAGCGAAAAAAAGGTTTTTAGACCCTGTCCTTTAGGTTGCTGAAAAACACTCCTATTGTAAAAAGTGCACTATTTAATTGATGGATATATGATGATATTCAGATATCTAATTGATGAAGATAATTATCAACAAAAGGCTGCTATGGGAATTTTTGAAAATAGAGCTTCAAAATCTGTCAGAAATCAATGTATTTTTCAAGTCATCCACAGACTTTTTCTTTTATTAATCATATTGACTGAACAATTATAACTGAGTTTTTTGTATTCATTTACAGCAATTTCTTCTAGTTTTACTTTTTCTGTGCAATTCACTGTGACCTATGCTTGCGTGCCTTTATGCGCTACATTTATTCTCTTACTCAAATCTCTGTTCGTAAATTTGTTTGCAACGTCAATCAAGCTTATATTGTCAACTCTTTCTTTCTGTACATGAAGCATCATTAGATGGTTCATTCTGCTATTTGTTGTCGTAGACTTCAAGTATGTTTTTACTCGTTTCATGATGGAGAAAGATCTCTCACTGATAGAATTGGTTGCTGGCAATACAAGGAGAATCTTTGCAACTTTAATCACCTCCGACATTGCAACTTTTCTTGAATAGTCAAGTCTCTGAAACATCTTAACCAGATCATAGTGAATTTTGTTAATTCAAATTTAAAAACCTCTGTGGGTGGAAGCAAAAGAGGCAGCTGTGCTTCAAGCCTATATTTGTCGATAACATCACTATAGATATAGCCGACCTCTCTTAACTCATTTTCCCATGGCTGATTCCTGATTGCTTTCAGGAACATCTCCTGAAAAGTAGATCTGGCGATAATTTTGGAGTTGACGGGGAGTGGTAGGTTTCTGCATTGAGCATCATCAAGCCTTCGTGGCAGCCTCCTTTTGCGAGGTAGTGTGGCATCATCAACATTGAGCTCTCATTTCTTTTCAATACTCGCTCCCAGAACAGATCATAAGCACCATCGTTACGATCTTTTGATAGTGTCTTAATGACATCTTGAGCAATAGCTTTTCTGTGACACTCTGATGATTCATGTTTGTGGATGTCTTTGTTTTTTGCCAATGCTTTTTCCAATTCTGAAAACCAGTCTCAGTGAAAACAAATTCGCCTTTTGTCAACAAAATCATATTGTGTTAAAATGCTTTAATACAGGCAAAGCAGAATGCTGAGTCAGAATCTGCGTTATAGTGCAACCACTTGAATTTATCAAACCATGATGATCGGAAGGACCTTTTGAAATTTTGTTTTCCAAATGTCAGGGCTGGGAATTTAAAATTCTGTGGCTGGTTCGGTTCTGTCAATAACTTGATATGGGAACTTAGATTTTCTGATACAACGCTGGTTGTTTGCTCAAACGTAGAAGTTAATGGGGTTTGTACTTCTGTTTCTGTTCACTTGCTAACAACTCCTTGCTCATGCTTTTCTTCATCTCTACTGTTTTAATGCACACTTCCTCCTTTGTTGTAAACCATTTCGCTATCTTTGCCTCTGTTGGAGTCGATCAATCGGACATTCTTCTAGACATTACAGTCATTGAATTGAAAATCCACACAATACAGTATCAAAACCAAGTACCCCTATGACTGAAATCTTTAAGATTCCGTCAAAACCAAGCGCAAAAACAAATCTACCTTAGAATCGAGTGAACTTGAACAAGCGGAAGGAATGCTTTATATTTATGTGAATGAATTATATAAAGGTTTCACTTAAAGTTTTGGTAATCAATTAACAAACCGAACTATTGATAATGAAGTGTTGTAAATTTTTATCTGCAAGTAGAGAAAGTTACTCATCTTCATCATCTCCATTCACGCTGGTTAATGTTTCCTGCTCCATTCAAGTACCCATTCCTATTTAAATAAGACTCGGTTATGGAAATAGACCTTTCCTGGGTCTCTTTTTGAAAATGAGACCAAAGTAAACAAGTCCCAACAAAATCGATATTACTGTAATCAAAGATAAACTGTGTATTTCTAAAACAACCATGCGCGTTGGGAATCAAAGATAACTAGAGGTCAAGGTTTTTTTCCTTTGTTTTATCAAATTGAAATCGAGACTCAGGATAGGTCTATTATACACCTATGAACAAAAAATAATTGAATGGGATAATTAGTTCATTTACTCTTTCTGTAATCTTAAAGCTAGCTTTTTTCATCAATTTTCATAAAAATCAGGAACACACATTAGCAAATTATTAGGGGGGGTTTCGACGGCCCTGCATATTAGTAGAAAATTATTCATCAGTTCCTATGGAATTTGAGCCTGGATAGTTGTGGTTCACTAGGTTTAGCTACACCATTGCTGTACAGGGCCAATGGAATATCACTAAACTATGTGCTAGCTAGAGCGATTTTGACCCAAATTTGTTTGAAAATAATGTTTATTTAAACTAGAGAGTTTTAAAGACACTGTATCACTTTAAAAAAAGGACATAAGTGTAACATTTAAAACATCAAACCCATAAAAAATGCATGTAATTTCTGACAAAATTAACCTTGGAGCAAGTTTTGAAATAAAACTCTTGAAAAATAAAATCCAACCACAATAATATTGGATTTGTTAAGTAAGTATCTTGAGTTATGGCCCTTAAGCAGAAGAGTGCTTATCGACTTCCGGTAAGGTGTCGCTATTTATGTTAATGCGGCACTATTTACATTCTGGTGAACGAGACACCTTATTGGTTTTAAGAGTCTAGTTGCTGTAAATAAGTATGAATAAATTGAATCTATGAGTACGTCTTTTGTTGCATTTTAAATCTGTTGATATCTGTCATAATAATCCTTACAGGATTTATCTTCATAAGGTTATGGTTTCATTTGGTTTTTTTAAGCTTTATATCTTTTTGAAACTCCTTATTATTAACTTAACTTATTATTTAAAGTATCACCTTCACCTATTAACCTTGGTAGGTCATAGTCGAAATTATAAGTATTTACTAAGTTAGGTTTTGTATGGCACAAGGCCGCAAGTGTGGGCCACCCAAGAAAGATCAAACTCACTACAGTAATAATGAATTGTGATACTAATTTTCTAACCGCTACTCTATGGTGTGGTCATACTCAAAATATAGTTGAAATCCTTTCAAATATCTTATGGAAGCAAGTTGTATTAAAATGATTTGCAGGGTGAGTGCAAAGTCTTTCCTGGATTTCAAACATATAGACGCTGTTTTGATACTGATGATTGCATCACTATCTGTATAGCAAAAAAAATAAATTCTATTTTCTATAGTTTCTATTAACATTCAAATGGTTCTTTGGATAATTGAACTCCTACTTGTTTGTGTTGAAAATGCAAACGTTTCGGCCGATCCAACCTTCTTCAGGTATAAATTCCGAGTGTGATGGTGTAAACAGAAGTTTTTATTTTTAAAGGGGATAACCCTTATAAAGCAGTGCCCAGTGTTTCTGTGTCTTTGTCTTGTTGGGTTTGGGTCTGTTGAGCAGCGGAAGCCACATCGGGTTGAACTTCGCACTTGTCTAACTAATGCATTTAGTCGACATGTTGATATGAGCTGCTTTTTTGATTTGATTAAACTTAAACACAAACAACAAGAAGGAGTTCAATCGTCCAAAGAACTATTTGAATTTATTAATTGGTCCTGTGTAATGCAACAACATTCATGTTTCAATCTAGCATAGTTTTCAAGGTATGATTGTACATTGTAGTTAACTTTTTTTCTGTTATTTTTATTAGTATCCTGCAATTTGCTGTGAATATTATTAGT
>VCCN01003057.1:1992831-2005547 GCA_006491835.1 Architeuthis dux | reverse complement strand
TTTAGGTAGCTCAGAGTAAGGCTATATTTTGACTTTTGTTTCTGTGACTTTTATTCTGGGATTCGGGGCAGGGACATTGTAGTGAGATCGTTCTTGTAAAAAAAACAAACTATTTTTTCAGGGTGTACTACCTCCATCAACGAGCAGTAAACATTAAAATAAAAATACAGTTTTACCCTACACAATATCTGAAGTTAAGTGTCCCAATTTAGTTTAGTAATAATATTTACTATTTTAATTCTAGGTAACATGATACTCTACTGCTTTCAATTATGGTCATTCTTTTTATTATATGGATGTCTATAATGACACTACTACACCAGACAGCGTTATTCTCAATTATGAGTTTTTATGTTTCTGTCCCATTAAATTTAGAAGGACGAAGGGCAGATTTGCGAACTATGAAACTCGTCTAGATTCGCTCCTGGCGAAGAAGAAGAATGAAACGTTCACCAACCTTTGAGTAAGGAGGCTTTTAAAGTCAGTATCAGGAACTATCGGACTCAAGTCTTAAAATAAGGATATCACAACCTCATAAAGATATTGGCTGCATCCGTAGAATGTACTGTGTACGCGACTAAAATTAGAATAGGCAGCTACGAGTACTGTTCACAATTGGAACGTGGAATTCATTTTGTATAAATTAAATCTTGCCAAACTTGCTAAACTCAAAACTATGAGAACAATGGCAGTATTCTTCTGATGTAGAATAACATTTTCGCAGAATGCAGTTTTCTATCTTAAAGTGTTGTTTTTATAAACAACACATTTGTATTAATTACAATTAATTCCCAAACAATGACAAACATCAGATTGGCACAATGTTCATTCAATCAATCTGGTAGCAAGGCTGTATCCATAACAACAGCTAATACCCTTTTTTAACAGGTGAAAACGCCAACAGGTTTATGCATGACTCCTGTGATAAGAGAGTAGATCAATGAGTCCATATTAGCTGAATTTTGATCTGAAACTTTCACTTTATATACCTATGTGATTAATATACCTATGTGATTAATACGGTTATACTTTTTGTACCCTTCCGCACTTTGGGCGTCATGGGGAGTAACTCCTTTTGGACAAATAATTCTTTTAACCGGCATGAATAAAAGTTACGTTAAAAAAAAGTTTCGTCTTTTTTCACGGATTTATTAATTTTTCCGCTTTGTAGTTCTGGTGTTCAGTTTATTTTTATAAGAACAATCTCTTTATTTGACAGTTCATTTTAAAACGAACAAAGCCGTGGAAAAGGAAGTTTTTTGTTAATCCTAATTGATTCAGACCGGTTAAAAAGAACTAAAAAAGCAATCATTGAAAGCACTAGGGCGCGGATAAAGTAAATAATATAAATATATGTACATATAATAAATAATAATAAATATCTAAAATCTTCCGTGCAAAAAAACATTACCTTAGATTTTCAAAGCTTTAAATGGGTGCAGAAAAAGTATTACATCTATGAAAAGGGAAGCTTTTTATTCAAGCTGGTTAAAAGAATAAAAAGCAACTAAAAAATTAAGCTGTAAGTAAAAACTAGTCATACAAATTAATAATAATGATTTATAATACTTCATTGGATAAAATTAAATGAAAAATATCTTTATTTGACAAAAGGAGTGATCTCCCCTAGACGCCAGAAATGCGGAAGGGTATAAAAAGTATAACCCTGATTAATATTCACCATTAAATTAAGTGCACTGACAAGAAAGGAGATTATGTTGAAAAATACATATTTGTTGTATAAAATAAATGCTTCATCATTATGCTATGGACTTGTTCATGTACCTATGTACGATTATTGTCAATGTTTTCAAACCAGTAGTATCTGGTGGCTTTCTCCAGAAATCAAGTGACAGTAGGTCTCTTGAATACTCCAGCACTTTGCTCAGTATTCTTGGTGATTTTAGTAATGTTGTCGTCTGGATGGTCCTGATTCTTCAATGGGTTTTCCTGTTCTTCCAGCCTCTTTGCTAGAATCTTCGGGGCTTCAACCATGATTGACACTAGTGTCACATTCATGTTCAACAACAACAATAACCATAATAACAATAATAACAACAATAATAATAATAAATTGTCATAAATTATTATCCATTTGCATGTTCACACCAGATGTCTGGTGATTATCACTGGAGACTGAGTGACAATATGTTTCCTCAAATTTCCAGCACTTCCTTAGTACCTTTACAGACCCCAGCAATGCCATGGTCTGGACAGTAACAACACTTTATTATTATTTCTGCACTTGGTGAGTTTTTACACTAGTAGCAACTGATGGTTTACACTGGATATTGAGTGACAGCAAGTCTCCTCAATACTCCAGCACTGTCTGCAGTATTCTGGCTGTTTTCAGTAGTGCCATTGTCTGGGTAGTCTCAATTCTTTTTTTACAAAAAGAAAAACATATTTTCATTAATTATAACTTAGATTTTGACTGTTATAAAGTCAATGTTATCTATATTCAGCAAAAAGTCAATAATGATGCCATTTTTGATGACAGTAAACAAATTCTACCAAAAATAAAGTTCTAGTCAAATGCAGATAGTTTGTGGGAAAATACTTAGTTTTATCATCGGTCAACTAAAGATTCCCTACATTTTGCATTAAAAAAATGAAAAATAAATTTTTAACACTATCATCAATCAGCACATTTCAAAGGTAGCCATTGATGTTTATACTCGGGTGATGACAGACAGGCTAATTTCTGCTGACTATGGAAGACCGAGGGGCATAACCCAAACCTGAGTAGAATTTAAAAGATTAAAATGCACCAAAGCTGTGTTTCTGGAAAACTGCTATCAATTGCATTTCTTCATATTCTGTTGCAACTGGGGTGGAGGGAATGGTGATTTTTGGTGGGTGATAACAACACAATTTTTAACATGACAGCACCTAAAATTTATGAACATGGATTTAAGTTCACAAGTTTAGTATTTTATAAGAAGTAAATATCTCATCCTTGCTACTTTAAACAGAAAAGATGTACAGAACCCAATAATTCATAGTAATTCAATGGTAAACACCAGTTCATGTGTCATATCTAAACAACCTCCAGTTACTCTATGCCTGTTTTGAGGTACATGTTTTGAGGTGCTAGTTTTGTAGAGCAGTAGATATAAAGCTTCAATATAAATTTGCATTTTATTTAGTGTTAGTGAGACAATTTAGTGCAATGAAAAGCAAAAGAATTAGGACTCTAGAAGTAATAGTTTTAAAATTATGGATGAATATGTCTATGTGTCTTTTGAGGTACATATTGAAAAAAAAAAAGAAAGAAAAATTCAAACTATTACTAAAAGTATGATTTCTTGTCTTGTAATATTTAAGCCCCCTGGGAAGAAATTTTACTAGGTAGGAGCATACAATAAAACAAAAATAATTTTCCCCTCAGATTTTATGCAAAAAGTCAATTTTGTGTATCTACGTATATTTGTAATTAAATTTAAGCAATCACAAACAAACCAACCAACATGTACAAAGTAGGAACTAACGAATGTGTTTGGAAAATCTTTTAGGTATTGCTAGAGACCAGATTCATTTATATCAAAGCTTAAACTGTCAGTATCTTATTATAAATCGCCAAGTGTCTGTCCGTCCCTCTGTCTGTCTGTATGTCACAGCCTACCACAAAAACCACACCACATAAACCCATGACATTTTCTGTGTGTACCAATGTAACCACAGGAAAGGTTTTTAGCAAATTTATTTTTGAAAATCCCCCATGTTTTTTTTGTTTTTTTTTTGGGGGGGGGTCCGATTTACAATGTAAATTTATGCTAAAATGGACACTTTTTCAGCTGTTAACCTGCATGCTGCTGAAAATAAGCAGTAGGGACTTTAGAGAGGAGGGGGAGAGTAATGGGTAATAAATGTTTGCTGATTGGAGTGGGGACTTTATTTTAAGCAATGTTTATATACATTTAAAATTTTTCTAAAAGAAAAAACTGCAAATTGCGAAAGTCAAAAATATTATTTTTTAAAAACAAATTAAATTAAACACTATCTGATTTCCATCTGTCTATTTTATTAATTCATCTTGTTGGTAAAAATTTATCCCGACCATTAGGATGAGTGGTTAGTCTAGTTTTTTTTTTTAATGTATTTTTACATTTCTTTGATTTTTCATGTAATATGAATTTTGGTTAGCTTTTTCAACCAACTGCTTTAAGCTTCTCACATTTATTTTATAAACTGAATTTTATAGAGACATTGCTTTTAAAGGCATGATGTTGCTGTAAATTCAACAAAGCGAAACCATGTATATCAACTGATACCAGGATCTACCGTACGATCGCCCACCCGATAGTTTTCCCATAGGCGGTTATTTAAGTGGGCGTTTATTTGGGGATCAAGTTTTTGTAGATGAAAATTTGAAAGCATCTATATTTTAGTGTACTTTAGTATAAAAAAACTGGACAACTTGAATATGCATATAATAATTAAGACATCAAGTCCGAAATATCTGTCAATTCATTGTATAAACAAAAAGTTGCTTCAAAGAAATTAATTCGCTCGATACTTCTTCACTATTGCTGAATGAGTTTGAAAACAAACCAGTTATATTATTTATTTATTACAAAAATTAGACTGTATTTAGTATATATATATATCTTCGGCTCTCGTAGCAACTTAAAAAGAAAACACTGTCCAAAGAAGTACCAAATACGATTAAAACGAGTTGCCGATTGATAGTGAAGTGAATAAAAACACGCGAGTCGTAACTGTTATTGTTTTATTATGCTCAATTTAGCAGTTGTGATGGCCTTTGAATATTGGCCCTGGGCTATTATTCGGTCCTTTTTTACAACCAAAATTTGTCTGTTTTTCCGTTTTACCGCCCTGGGCGATCTTACGGTAGATCCCGGTATGATGTTAACAGGCAGTATACACCATGAAGTGCTTGTTAACCTTTTTTAAAAATGTTTTATTGGCACAATACAATGAAAAACACCCCAAACATTAAAAAAAAACCCAAACACTAAGCTTTTAATCATTGCCATTAAAGCTAAAAATATTGACATTTGACCAAAAAGAAAACTGAGAGTTTACATTCCATCACCATCTTTAATTAACTGTGTGAAATGTAAGTTAGAAACCGTCAACCAAAACTGTCAACATCAACATAGGTTTCTTCAGTTTTTAAGTTGGTCTGGCTGGCTGGCTATGCATGTATTGTGCGTACAGGCTGCACCAATGAAGCTAGAGGGCTGAATATTTAAACATTTACTCCCTATTATGTTTAGAAAAAAACGTTCTTTTTTTTTTTTCGAAATTTCCCAATATGTTTTTAGTGTGGGGTTCAATTTACAATGTAAGTTTATGCTAATTTGGTCCCTTAGTTTGTATCCGGCAGCAGTCAAACTTGTTTTTTGTAAATTCAGACTTTTTTAGTGATCACTGCCCAACAAAAGGTGAGAGAAGTAACTTGTTCATTGATCACCCCATTTTCCAATATTTTAATTGATCACCCCCAACACAGCATGTTGCCAAAAGACATTGGTTACATGACTGTTTCTACTGAGTGACTAACCAGACCCTTTTTTTTAAATCATGAATTTATGGTTAAAACTTAACAAGGTAAAAAAGAAGCATATATGGGTGGCAGTGATTCATAATTTCCCTTGGAAGTTGTTTGTTTTGTCACTACTATCTCCATGCTCAGACGGCTAAATCATAGGGAATTGTTAAATCTTTTTGAAAATGACGACTGGCTTCCATTGCATTTATTTAGATACTTTTATTCATTTTAGACCAGTGGTCAGTATTTGAGTCCAAGTAAAAAGCAGAATTTCGAATGCTGATTTAGATTTTCTAGGCGGGCAGGACCTCCCCACTTGGGAAATTAGTATAACACAATCTTCCTTGTCTCAATGACCTCATTTGGCTCTCTGCCAGACTAAGCTAAGTTTAATATCGAGAGAACAAGAAATTAGCTCGAACCCCTCCTTTTTATTTTTAAAATCTTTTTAAAGATTGATGCGACATAGAAGGAAGAGTTGCTGCCTTAATACGCAAATTATGAAGTTTGACACTAGAGACACTCCTTTTTTTTATGTTTCCTAATGGGCAAAAAGTAGTGTACATGAAGGCTTGACTTAACCAAAATAGTTTTCTAGATCACTATCAGAGTCCTTCATGAGGTGCAACTCAATTCCAGTAATCGTAAAATATGACAATTATTTTTTTAAGAAAAGAAAGGAAAGGTGGTTTAAAATTAAATTTCTGAAATTTCATTTTACAAAACAAGCCACTATACAAATAATAATGATAATGATAATGATAATATAAAATTATTGTTTCATATATTCAGTAGTATACTAGAAGTTTATCTTAGTCTGGCACAAAAGCCACAAGTGTAGGACACCCAGTGCAGATTGAACTCACTAAATTCAGTTTCAGTATATTTTCAAAATATCATTTTGTCATTCATTTCTATAGTCTCTTTGTGTCATCTTGTCTCGTTGTTTCGCTTTGATTATGAATGACAATAAATTGGATAGACAAAGTTATTAAATAGTGCTTTTGTTTGTATATGAAATGAAATACTTAGCATAGCATTATAATAAGTTCTAGAAAGTCGTAATTATGGAGTCAACATGTCGTCCTTTTTTGTCTAGAAGCAAACAAAATAATAAATGTCACTACAAGAGTGGGAATCTCCACACAGCATTCCCTATTGTTACTCTCGAAATGAAGGGACTATCATGGGTGGATCAAGGAGTTTTCCAGAATTTTTCCGAAAATTTGTATCTATACTGTTTTCTGAGTGTCTTCCGAGTTTTAAATCTTTTTGTCTGAACACATAACCTTCAAGACCACACATTTTGGAAGACGGTCAGCTCAACAGGCTGGATCCACCCTTCTGCCTAGCATCAGAGTATCTGTGCGCTCTGCCTAGGATTAGAATATTGCTCCCCGGCCCTCTGCCTGGGATCAGAGTGTGGTATCTGTGTGTTCATTAAAAGTGTTATACACACACACACACAAAATTATATATATACATGTATATATCAACACAACACACATTTCCTTTTATATTTGCGAATTATTGCAATTAAAATCTTTAATTACATGCCTAAAAGCAGAAATAATTGTGTATTTTGTGTGTTAGTGATCCTTTAGAGACTATTTTACCATTTTAGTAAAATCTTTACCACCACCTAAGGAACCATTTATTGGATTTTTTGTTTTGACACCATTGGAAAACTAAGCTGTTAAAGAATAAGAGGTAAAAAGGACAACTTTAGAAAATTTTAAAATAAAACACATATCATAAAGTAACCCCTGAAATAGCACTGTCCAACCCTAAACTAAACTTAACCTAACCCTAAATTAAACTTATTCATAAACTAACAATAAACTATGAAATTCATCACCTGCTGAATTTGATGAAGCAGTTTTAAAAGTTTTACTATGAATATTTAATGTTAAGAAAGCTCATGTCATGTTATTGTTTTTTCCCTGTTATATTGTTAATGTGGTAACATTAAACTATTGACCAGAGCAAGATGCTATTCCTTCCAAGAATTATAGATTTTACAACTTTGTGAAAATTCTAATAATGGAGAATGCTGAATTTGTCAATGTTTATTTGATAATAGCCTGGGTTTTCCAAATGTTAGAAAGGTTCATGCAATACAAGGTCAAATTATTTTAAGAAAGCAAGCAATGCAATAACATTAAAATAAAATAAAATAAAGTTTGTTATGGTCCACGTGTTCTCCACATTTATTGAACTATGTTCAGTAAATCCGAAATCAGTTTGAATGGATCCACGTATTCGTTAAAACTGAAATTCGTTATATCAAGGTTTTGTTTTGAAATTTTTGGTGAAATTGTACAAAACAGTTACCGGATCATTTCATATGCTAATTGAAGTTCATGGGAAAGAATGCATGTCATGTGCACATGTGTTTGAGTGGCACAAGAAGTTTTGTGAAGGTTTTTGTAGATGATGATTGCATTTCTATCATAAAATCATTAGCAATACATTTACATTATACATATAATTACCCTATTCTGTCAGTAATACTTGGATTAAATCATGACCACTGACCGCTGACAATCCCTTTCTCCCTTATTTTCAATGCACAACATATAGATTGAGTGCCAAAACATTCTAAAATAAATTTTATGTTAAAAATTGCAACATTCAGTTTTGGTTGGTGGTTTCTAATAATGAAGAATGTTATAATAAAAGTGACTGTCGTAAAAAAGTAAAAAATCAAACCAACCAACCTGATCAACCCAACCCAACTGATTGACCTGACCAAACTGACTAGACCTGACCAACCCAACTGATCTACCCTACCAACAGGACCAACCTGATTGTGTTACAACTGACCTGATTGACTGTTACATATAATCAGTCTATCCAAGTAATGAAAACAGTCATGAATATTTGTATATCAATGACAATTGTATTTATATTTAAATACATTTAGAATAGAAACAGTTAAGAGTGTGTTAACATAACCCACTTTTGACGACAAAACCATAAAACATGGACAGTGCAATGGTTGTACAATACATAAATAAATAAATACTTATTTTCTATAGTTTTGAGAAGGGTCATTAACATTCAAATAGTTCCTCAGATGATTGAACTTCTTGTTGTTTGTGTTGTAAGGTATTTTCTATAGTTTTGAGAAGGGTCATTTAACATTCAAATAGTTCCTCAGATTATTGAACTTCTTGTTGTTTGTGTTGTAAGGTATTTTCTATAGTTTTGAGAAGGGTCATTAACATTCAAATAGTTCTTCAGATGATTGAACTCCTTCTTGTTGTTTGTGTTGTTAACACAACGTTTTGGCCGATCCATTCTTCGGCCTTCTACAGGTGTAATATCCAAATGTGATGGGATAAACAGAAGTTTTTAATTTCAAAGGAGGTAACCCTTATAACTTAGGATTCGGGTGTTTCTTTATACTTGCCTTGTCGGTTTCGGTTTGTTGGAGTAGCAGAAACCTCATCGGGTTGAACTCTGCACTTGTCTGACTAATGCATTCAGTCGACATGTTGATATGTGCTGCCTCTTTGATTTTTCTAGTATGTACTATTAAATAGAATAAATGAAGTTATTTCCACTATCAGTAAGTAAAGAGAAAGACTGCATAAGAGAAAGAAAATTGCAAATCTTTGTTTTTAGAAACTATAGACATTTCCAAGTAGTGTGTATTATATTTTGGGGGAGCCGGCATATTCACCGACAGTAATTCACTGACAACAATTCACCAACAGCAAATTACTGACATGTAAAATTCATCGAGTACAATTCACTGACATACATATTTACAGAGAACTTTAAAATTACAAAAATATTAAGAATTAAAAAGAATTTACTGGAACAAATATATATTAAAGATTTAGCAATCGTATTTATGTACTTATCAAACTTTAGACAAAAAAGCAATACGTGACGAGAGAAAAAGTTAAAAACTTGTATAAGAATTATTTTTATTGTAAGAAATATTTATCCCATTATTCGTAAAAAAAAATAAATGGTAAATTTTTCAATCTACAAATTATATTTTTCATGTTTAGAAACGGAGATGTTTGTCTTTGAAAAAGTTGAAATATATTTTTGTTCCAGTAAATTCTTTTTAATTCTTAACCTTTTTGTAATTTTAAAGATCTCGGTAAATATGTATGTCGGTTAATTGTATCTCGATCAATTTTACATTTCGATGAATGTTGGTAATTTGCTGTCGGTGAAATGTTGTCAGTGAATTGTTGTCAGTGAATATACTGTGACCCATTTTTTTGTGCACTATTTCCTTAAATATGATGGAAAATACAATAAGGATGAAAACAACAACAATGTTTGGAAAGCAGCCAAAAAGTGGTAGCAATGCGTTAACAATGCCCGGTGTATGGGAGATAACTCTTCATGGCTTAGTGATTTCTCTTTCCCGCTTAATTGATATTAATGATATTTGCATAAAGACCCGATACCCACTTCTTCTTTGGCATAAAACTCAGTAAGTAAGAGTCCAAGAGACACCAAAAATAACTTTCATTGTTTAACTTAAAATTAAAATAGTTTTTGCCTCAGCGGTCAGGGCATACCCAACCCCTGACCCTTACCCCATGTATGCAGTGTACTGGGGAGGTGCTGCCTGGAAGACAGGTCGCCAGGAACTAGGTTTGGTCTCTTTAAGGGTTCTCCAGCAATAAATTATTTTAACATAAAAAAAAGGCAAAACACGATTGTCATTGGTGTAAGAAAAAAAACAACCATGATAGATGCAATCAGGGGGTGGGTGTAAGAAAAGAGCAATCTTTTTGTGATTGGTTGGTGTAAAAAAAAACAATCTCAATAGATGCCATCGGAGGGTGGGCATAAGAGAATAACAATCTAGATAGACGCCATTGAAGGGTTGACATAAGAAAAGAACAATCTCGATAATATAGTATCTAGATATTTTTCTAGAAAAATCACATGAAAATCTAGATAATTCTAGATATAAATGAATTCACAGAATACAACCCCCATGTGTTCTTTAGCCTAAAACTCGGTAAGTAAGAGCCTGAGAGACACCAAAATGCACAGAAATATAGCTCTAGGGTCAATCTTTAGATTGATCAAGGTCCCATTGACTGCCGAATAATACTTCCAAAATACATCAAAAGAGGCATTTGTCTCAAACATGACCTGAAATTCAATAGAAACACATTTTTCTCCCAATCACAAAAAAAGCTAAAAAAAGCTTTGCTTTTTGGCTTCATTTTCAACAAGGAAGTCAATAAAGCTACAGCTGAAATAAAATTACTATTATTGATGACATATAGATGCATAGACATTCAAGACATTTCAATATTTTAGCCAGGAATATTCAGTATTTATTGGTGATTAATGTTATCATGGCTACATATTCGATCATGCCTCACCGTTGTATATAGAATGCAAGGTTTTTTACTTATTTTTGGGAAGGAAAACCACATCTTATAAGTTGTAAAATACAGTACTTTTAACTGAAATATTTGGTGTTTACTCATTCCACAGTTTGGTGGATCTGATTTTGCTTGTTTTCACAACAACAAAAAACATGTAAGCACACACACACACACACACACACACATACAAAACACACAGGGACACACATACAAAACACAATGGGACACACACACAAAAAACTCACGGGGACACCGAATAAAACATGCAGGGACATATGCACAAAAAGAAGCAGGAACACATACACACAAAAAACACACAAGGACACACACAAAAAAACATGCAGGGATACACACACACACACACACACACACACACAAAAAAAAAAAACACAGAAATACACACCAGATATATGTATCAAATATATAAATATATTATTCTGCTTGTTTTTCTGCAGCAAACAGGAGATATTTCAGAAAATGTTACATGTCTATTTGTGTTTGGTTATAAATGAAATTGGTTATATCTTTTACCTTTAATATTTCAGCATAAGGTGTGTCAAGGTAAATATTTTAATGTATATTACATAACAATTTAAACAAAAGGATTATTGTATTCCTAAACAGACACACACTCAAAAAAACAAAGGAAATATTCCTAATTTTGATGCATTACCTCTTTCAGATGGACGAAGAGGAAGTGAACCCCTACGTTGATGACTACCCCTTTGTTGGAAGGACTGAATACTTGGAAAAATGGGAAGAGAATTGGAACAGTCACAAAATATTTGGCATTTTTGGAATGCAGTGTGTGGGGAAGTCACGGACTGTTTGGGAGTTCCTCAGACAGAAAAAGAGCCAATGTGAAGAGAAATGTTTCTTAAAATCAATTCACATTGATCTCCGTAAGGTTGTGAACCTGGATGTTATCCAAATAAGACTTCTGGCCGAGATTGTTGGGGTAAGTAGTCTTTATGGTCACATGATTGTATGGGTAGGTAGTCTTTATGGTCATATGATTGTAGGGGTAAGTAGTCTTTATGGTCACATGATTGTATGGGTAGGTAGTCTTTATGGTCATATGATTGTAGGGATAAGTAGTCTTTATGGTCACATGATTGTAAGGGTAGGTAGTCTTTATAGTCACATGATTGTAGGGATAAGTAGTCTTTATGGTCATGTGATTACAGGGGTAAGTAGTCCCTATGGTAACATGATTGTAGAGGTAGGTAGTCTTTATGGTCATATGTATGTAGGGGTAAGTAGTTGTTATGTCATGTGATTGTAGGGGTAAGTAGTCTTTATGTCACATGATTGTAGGGGTAACTAGTCTTTATGGTCACATGATTGTAGGGGTAGGTAGTCTTTATGGTCATATGATTGTAGGGGTAAGTAGTCTTTATAGTCACATTATTGTAGGGGTAGGTAGTCGTTATGTCACATGATTGTAGGGGTAAGTAGTCTTTATGGTCACATGATTATATGCAAACGTTTGTATTTCATATAATATAATGTGGGTCTACAGTTAAATGCCCAAATTAAAAACTGACATTGTGTCGTTTTCAAAATTTTGCAGGGTTAAAAATAATAAAAAATCTCTGGCATCTCCCTGAAGAGGAATGTTTGTTATTTTTGATATTTTAAATAATTTTAAAATTTATTTGCTAAAAATGTTTTTTAATATTAATTATTGTTTTAATAACAAGAAATGTTGGTTTTATTAATTATTATTCAAATAACAAGCCTATTGGTTATATTAATTATTTTAATAACAGGCCTATTGGTTATATTAATTATTATTTTTATAACAAGCCATATTGGTT